>JAIUZE010066131.1:0-27709 GCA_022085475.1 Heliosperma pusillum
CATTTTGGTAGTTAGGCCACACTAGGTGTTTTATTTTGCGTTTTATTTTTCCATTCTCGTTGCTTTATTCACATGATAGATAATTGCATCATTTTCCGCCTAAACCAAACCACCTAAAATGCATAAAAAAATGATTCATATAGTATGAATATTTTAATCATGGACATACAGATGTCACTCGTATATAGGGCCATCACCTTAGTTTAAATCATTCACGCAATGCTAGACTTTCGTTCACTTAAAATGAATTAAAATAAAGATGATGGGATCTTTCTCTAAAACTAAAATTGAGATTAGTCTTTATAGGGAAAACTACTATGAACCCCTTCTTCGTCGGAAGTCATAATATGACCCCTTCTACGTTGGGTAAGTAGAGAGTGTTGACCTATTTTTATCTCAACATTATAGTACGAGTAATATCTCGTGATTATGATGGACTAAAGATAGAAATACAGTAATTTATTGACCAGGAATTCTAAAAGTAGAATTAGCCAAGAGGTTGGCTTATCAATTTACAGAAATTGAGTCTTGGGATCATTTATATAATTCTTGAGGGAGGTCAATTGTATAAATGCACGAGTCATCGCATTAAACAGTTTTTTGCATTAGACTTAAATTTAAAACGATGAATACTTATCATATTTATTTTCTTTTTCACAGTTTTTGAATTCGTTATATACAGATATAACTGCTAATAACAAATGGATGGCCATACTGATGACCCAATGCCAAGTGCCACGCTCGGACGTGAGTCCTGGCTTAAGATTTTCATGGACAATATGAATCAGTCAACGCGACTGAAGAATAACGGGTCCAACTTTGCGGACTGGGAGGCGGCATTACGGAATGCTGCCATTGATGACGGTAAGCTCAAGTACTTGACTGAGCCACTACCGCCCAACCCAGGCCCCAATGCAGGAGCCAATGAATCACTTGCTTATAGTGATTTCATGATGGAGGCGGGTGCGATAAAGAACGTACTAATCTTTTCAATGGAATCAAATTTGCAAAGGCGATTCATTGCCCATGGTGCGAATAAGATTTTAACCACGCTCTCTAACGAGTTCTCGAAAGCTCCGAGGATCGTTAGCTATGAGCATACCTGTCGCTTCTTTGAGGCGAAACTCCAGAAGGGCCAAGCGGTTAGCCCACACATTCTTGATATGATTGAGAATGTCGAGAAACTAGAGGCACTTGGTTGCAAAATCGATGAGAAGATCGTCATTGACCGCGTTCTCCATTCACTTCATGATGGTTTTGCCCTTTTCAGGGCAAATTACTATATGAATGATATGAAGAAGAGTCTTCATCAGCTCCACTCACTCCTTGTACAGACAGAGAGTGATCTGAAATTGAGTGGGAGTATGAAACAGGACGTTCTCATGATTGCCAACAAGGGCAAAGGTAGGGGCAAGGCTCAGGCCAACCTAGCTGTAGGGAAGCCGAAATTCAAAAAGCCAGGGCAAGGCAAGAGTGGGCCTGGTGAGACTAGCAGTAGCTCACAAGGCAAGACAAAGAGCGATGAAGGTAACGTGGAGTGCCACCATTGCCACAAGCTTGGGCATTGGAGGAGGAACTGCCCCGTGTACCGTGAGGACATAAAAGCAGGCCGCGTCTCTCCTGTTGGTATGTCTTCTTCTTTTATTCATATGATTGCGATTAACCATGCAAGTTTCGGAACTTGGGTATTAGATACTGGTTGTGGTTCTCATCTGTGCAATCATTTGCAGGGCCTAAGAAACATCACAACTCTCGCAAGGGGTGATGTGGACCTGCGAGTGGGGAATGGAGCAAGAGTAGCTGCCGTTTCAGTGGGAACATATGTAATCCAACTCCCGAGTGGATTTGAGGTATTTCTGAATAACTGTTACTATGTACCCAGTTTATCTAAAAACATTATTTCAGTTTCCGTACTTGATAAGGACGGTTTTTCGTTTGTAATAAAGGATAATAGCTATATTTTCTCTTTAAACGAAATGATTTATGGTAAAGCAGTTTCCATGAATGGGATTTATGTTTTAGATCAAACCACAGATATAATGCATGTGAGTAGTAAGAAAGCAAAGGTTGGTGACAAAGATCAAACCTATTTATGGCATTGCCGTAAGGGACACATAAATGAAAAACGCGTGAAGAAGCTCATTGACAATGGGGCTATATCCCCATTTGACTATGAATCTTTTGGCACGTGTGAATCATGTCTCATAGGCAAAATGACTCGAATTTCCTTCAAAGATGTTGGAATGCGCGATGCTGACCTATTAGGACTCATACATACTGATGTGTGTGGACCTATGTCAATCAACGCTAGAGATGGCTATAGATATTTTATCACTTTCACGGACGATTTGAGTAGATATGGTTATGTCTACTTAATGAAGCATAAAAGTGAGTCCTTTGACAAGTTCAAGGAAGTCCAGAATAAGGTTGAAAACCAACTGGATAGAAAGATTAAAGCACTACGTTCGGATCGTGGTGGCGAATATCTTTCGAATGAGTTTGATCAACACCTTAAAGACTGTGGTGTAGTACTACAGTTAACTCCACCTGGAACACCACAATTGAATGGTGTGTCTCCGAACGGAGAAATCGAACATTACTTGATATGGTTCGATCCATGATGAGTCACACGGTTGTACCTGACTCATTGTGGGGTTATGCTCTTTTGTCAGCTGCTTTAATACTTAACCGAAGTCCGTCTAAAGCTGTAGATAAGACTCCATATGAATTAAGGAAGGGAACGGTCCCTAACTTGTCCTTTATTCGGGTTTGGGGCTGCGAGGCTTATGTCAAGTGGAGACCTGACGATAAGCTCGGCCCACGATCGGTTAAGACATACTTTATTGGTTATCCAAAAAGGATGTTTGGTCATTACTTTTACTCGCCTACCGAACATCGAGTTTTTGTTGCGGCTAGTGCGACGTTCTTAGAGAAAGAGTTTTTCGAGAATATGCCAAGTTATAGAACCTTCGATCTGTCGGAGATTCAAGAACCAACAACCGAGCAATCAATGGAGGAAACCGTTCCTTCATCATCGGCTGCGGTCAATATTCCTTTGGAACTCAGGAGGTCGGGTAGAGTCTCCATTCCTCCAGACCGATACATTGGTATGGTCGAGGAGAATGAGAGAGATGACGTTTTACTCCTAGAGAGTAACGAACCCGCTACCTATAAAGGTGCCATGACATGTTCCGACTTTAAGCTATGGCTTGACGCCATGCAATCCGAGATGGACTCTATGTATGAGAATGACGTATGGGATCTGGTTGACTTACCTGATAAGGTTCGGCCTCTTCAGTGCAAATTGCTTTACAAAATAAAGCATTCTGTAGAAGGACATACCAATTACCTGACAAGCACGACTAGTGGCAAAGGGTTTCACTCAAGTGCAAGGATTGCACTATGATGAAATTTTTGCCCGTAGTTATGCTGCGTTCCATTCGGATAATCTTAGCGATTGCCGCTTTTCATGACTATGAAATTTGGCAGATGGATGTGAAAACCGCCTTCTTAAACGGTTATTTGGAGGAGGAGTTGTACATGGTACAACCCGAAGGTTTCATTGATCCTAAAAATGCTAAGAAGGTATGCAAGGTGAAGCGTTCCATTTATGGACTTAAGCACGCTTCTTGGAGTTGGAATCATCGTTTCGACCACGTGATAAAAGAGAATGGATTTACTCGATCAGTCGAGGAACCATGCTTATATATCAAGTCGAGTGGGAGCAAGATTGTCTTCCTAATATTGTATGTCGATGACATACTCTTGATTGTGAATGACATACCTCTCTTAACTTCGGTAAAAGTTTGGTTAAAGAACCACTTCCAGATGAAAGATTTGGGCGAGGCACAAAGAATTTTGGGGATCCGTACCTACAGAGAAATTTATTATGGATATGAGAATCGGTTATCACACATACACTTGTACGGACAAGTGGGAGATTGTTGGAGCCAGTGTCCTCCACAGTTAGTGCAATAACAGAAATAAATCTCTGTAGGTTCATAGGGTATACTTTGTATAATAATCAGTTGATTAACGTTTATCAATAACGGTTGGCTTGCTAGATAAGTTTGACGTTATTGTCATACAGATGGCGGTGATCAACTGGTCCCTAAAAGTCACACCTAAAGGATGTGTTTGAGAGATGTGATTATTTGAGAAAATAATCATATTGATGCCTTATTAAATGACTAAAAGGTTAGTCGATGTTTTTTGACTAAAAGGTTAGTCAATGTGATGATGACAGATTATTTAATAACGATTAAATAAAGTTAGCTGAGACGAATTAACTGTAATTCGTAAATTGAATATAAAATGTTATATTTAATTGTTGTATATAATGTAAGCTAATTAAACATAAACCGTTATAATTAATTGGCAAATTATATAAATATACGGATATTTATAACTAATGATGTATTATAGTGATGTCGGTCCATGACAAATGACGATTATAATATATCACATTATATTGGAAGCTAAGATAGCCGAAACAAAAGTGTCCAGATACACTCTGTTTTTCGGTCAATAGGTGGATATTTTGAGGAGGAAAAATCTCCCCATAAAACCCTAATTGTGCCGTGAGAAAGGTAGGAGAAAAGAGAAAAATTCAGATTTTTTCTTCTAACCCTAATTCATTCTTTCTTAGGCCTCCATCATTCACATCTCACAAAAAGAAAAGAAACAGTATTCTTTTCTCTCTTTTTCTAGCAAAACCTAAGGCATATCTTGATCAATCTTGGGTGCAACGATTAGGAGATATCAATTTTGATATTTGTTCTTAGGCCATTAAAGCAAGGACTAAAGGTTATTTCTAATCTCTCGTTTATTATGCATTTTCGTTTATGACCATTAATCATATAATCATAATTTTATTATAATCCTGAATGATTTAAAGGGAAGTATACGGATATTTTCCCACAGAGGCACCCTTCTTGGGTATGGGAGAGCTATTCTCAATAGCTTTACCTTTTCCCTTGAAGGTGGAGGGCTTCTTTCCTTACTACCACCCTGTTTGAACTTCCCCTTACTCTTATTATTTATATAGAGTACATCCTTGGAGGTGCTAACATTTAGCTCCATCTCTCTCGGGTTGTACAAGCATCTTGTGCAATTCATGAAGAGAGATTTTCAGGTTTTGCATATTGTAGTTTACCCTGAACTGCAAATATGCTTTGATTTTCCCCAAGGAATGTATAACTCGGTCAATAACGAGTTGTTCGGGAATGGTCACCCCTTGCAATTTAAGAGTCTCAACATGCTTAATCAGTTTGAGTACATGAGGGCTAACTCTTTGGCCCTCTTGTAGGTTCATGTCGGAAAAACGTGGAAGCCGTCTCATATTGTATGATCCAAGGAGCTTGTGAAAACATGGTTACAAGCTTGGCATAGATCTCGTAGGCCGTGCTCATCTTTATGGCACTCCTTTGGAGATCGGCCTCCATAGAGAAAATCAAAACATTTTTATCGCGGGGGACTCTTTGTGGTAAGCCTCATAGGCTCGCCTTGCGGCGGCGGTTGACCTTTCATTAGGTGTTTTGGGAGAGGCTTTCGTAAGGTAACGAAGCTTGTCGTCACCTTCCGCGGCCATGTGGAGTTGCGCATCCCAATCGGCAAAATTAGCGCCATTAATTTCTAACTTGCATCGATCCATGAAGGATCGAAGCCATGAGACATTCGTGAGAGTTTGAGGATTGGTGGTGGTGGATGAATTAGCATTTGCCATTGCGAATAAACAATATTAACTACAAATTTAGACATAAAGAAAATGTTAACATTTATCATTTTAATACTTGTAAACATTTTAAACAAGTTTTTAACATTTAAATAGTGACCTCTACCCAACTATTATAAATGATTCTGAGATCCAAATTCATATCAACTTGGGCACGGTAAGCTGATTCATCCCTTATTAACATAATTCGGTGGATTAACTCTTTAATCGATTCTACATTAGAACTCTCGGTCGATAATATTACTTTAATATCTGTCTTAAGCCCGGAACACATGCGGCTACGGTCGCGAATACTTCCGTTGAGGTCAATCCATATTTCGAAATAATAACCTTTATTACCCCACTTACCCAACGTAACAAGTTTAGCACCCCGGTGAGCCGAGCCTACTTCCTTGCGAAATTGGGATTCATGGGTTCTACTATTTGGTAAGACTTGATCTCACCTATTTATTATGAGAGGTCATGTCAATTTATTATCTATCTCGTTTAAGTGAACTAAATCGATGAATTAATGACAATTGTAATTGACACGGTCGAATACTCGATGAAATATGCATCTCATGTTATGGCGATTTGGCAATGCATGCAAACATTTTAAATAAAATGCAAGCATAAAAAATAAAACTTCTAGTATGGCCTTTCCTAGAATAGAAAATCATATAATCTATTAAAAAATCGGAAACCAACTCCTTTGGTCCCTTGAACTTCATAAGCACGCCTCCCAAGGTTTCCGTCTCTCTCGGAACTTCTTTCCGAATGGCACCGTCTTTGGGAAACTCCGGTATTACAAATAATTACAAAATATATAATAAAATTACCATAATTTCCTATTATACATTTGTAAAATAAAATAATAAAATAAAAGTGATACGAGATCACAATAAATTACAACCGAATCAATATTCCCTTACATTCCGGGTAATATCGATTAAAACTAAGGTCATACAAGGAATAAATTACATATTTCCAAATTACATAAACCAAAATATGACATTAATAATTAAATATGAAGCATAATAATATGTATAAAACATGCTCACATTAAATGCCAAAACGCCCTATTTACTGGTTTATATCATATATAACCCGATTTTACAGAAATGCGTGATAATAACATTTTAAAATCACCAAACAATACTTAAATCATATTTAAGACCAAGTTAATTATCCCAACTAATTTAGGCCTCAAAAATTAGTCATCACTCAATTCTTGACAATAATTCAACTTGTTGTTATTTAATTGCTCAAAATTAGACTTTAAAATCATATTTTAATCAAATAAATTCAAATTTAATTAAAATAATTTTAAAATTTGAATTTTAAAGTTTTTTACATTCTCGAACATTTCAATGACACTCATAATATCAAAAATCATGGTTAAAAATTTCGAATCGTTTTTGTGAAAAATCGGTTGCGCTTTATTGGTTTTATCAAATAAAATACATAAAGCATGTGAAAATTAATTAAATTAAATTTTCAACTGAAGATCTGAAATATGGGACATTTATGAAACGAGGAAGAATTTTCTCTTCACATGAAATTTAATTTAGCTGTATTTTCTAAATAAGTCACTATTTATGCCATTTTTACATTAAAAATTCATAAATCAAGCTAGAAAAATCATAAAAGTCGGAAATTTTCCAGTCTAACAAGAAAATATGCATGTAACAACATACTATAATTTCATTGTCATATTCAAAGCGAAACTATTTTAAACCATTAGACCTTTATTTATTCCATTTTATCATATAAAAATCATAAATAATACGAAATAAGTCCACTTTACACGAAATTTTACATACAGTAATTAAAATATATTTGTGATATTGTGTAAAAAGGTCTCGGTCAGAAGATAAGTGTAAATATTTTTAGCATTTAAAACATCATTTTACTCATTAAAATGTAATAAAAACACTAAAAATCATATTTGAGCAATATAAATTTTCTTAAATCATCAAAATGACCTAAAATCATATTAGGACCAGAATATATTGACATGCAAATGAATTTGTGATTTTATCTTATAAAACACAAATTACTAGTTTTCTTTAAGTTACAATAACTCGAAAAAACTATAAATCGATTATGCATGCAACAACCAAAGCTCTTGATACCGCTTGTACGTTTCTTAAACTCGATATTAGACATTTCTAATATCATTTTACTAATAGCTAACACTTTAACTATAAAGATTTTATGCATGCATAACATAAAATTACAAAGATAAGAAGAAACAATTTCCTTACATAGATTTTGAACAATTTGGGCACAAGACTTTGGACACCTTCCAAACCTTGTTCTTGAGCTTACAATAATATGGATGATCTCCAAGTTCTTAGTATAAGAACAATCCTATTAGTTGCACCAAGACAAGCCCCTTCATCTCTTCTAAATACTACTCTAGTATAAAGAAGAAGTCCTTAATATATATTTCCAACAACTCTTATTACTACACTTAGTAATTTAATTAGAAATTTCATGAACTCAATTTGTAGGAAAAACTTCTCAAGTTTTTCTTAGAGAGAAGATTGAGGGTTTGAGAGATAAGTTGGATGTTTGCATGTATGAGATGTGTTATTAAAAATAAGAGGAACAAGTCCTCTTAAGCATGCTAGATGGACCGGCCACACATGGTACATGGGGGAGGGTGAGCATGCTTTTTGTTCTTAACAATGCAATAGGGTGGTTACTAGGTTTTAGGCTAGGTAATCATTTTGTCTAATCATCATTAGCACAACATTTAATGCCTACTCCTTACCCAACCCCATATAACCGATTTTTCCAACTTAAAATGGGTGTCCTTTTTATTTTTGTAATTTGTCATTTGTCACATATGTGACATGTGACATGTAACATGTAATCCTTGCTTATACATGTACATTTAACTAATTTAAATACAATTTCATAACAAATAAATTAGACTTAATATTTTAAGTCACATTTTATTATTACATGTAAACAAAATGGGTCATCAATTATTTGGTTAATATAATCTAAAACAATTTGTAATTATTATCAACCAATTTTGCTTATCTCAAATGTTTCATAAACATAATGCATTCTTAGTAAAATATAACAATTAGATTACTAAAATGAATCTTATCTAATTATATTACAATAACATATATTTCTCACTTACAATTTAAACTTGGTTCAATTTAAAGGATTAATTAATCTGTATCACTATACAATTAATTAATGTACATGATTAGGGGATTGTCCTTTAGGTGTGACCTCAAGGGATCAACTGATCACCACCGTCATACGACAGTAACGTCAAACTCAATTGAGCCAATCGTTACCGATTTATGTTGACCAGTTGACTATAATATTCATCATCCCTTTGTATTCTTATTATCGAGATTTATATTTTGTGATCGCACTATTGTTGAGGACATTTACTCCAACACATGTGATATACTTACTCCTTAAAGAAATACAATTCGATTTATTTGATGACATGAGGGTTATCCTAATGTCAAAATGAAAGAACATAGCGACAATAAATTCAACTAGCCAGGGGCGCGAGTCGCGTTTTCCTAGTGCCTGCTAAGCGTAGTACCGTTTTAAC
Source organism: Heliosperma pusillum (assembly GCA_022085475.1). Classification (NCBI taxonomy): domain Eukaryota; kingdom Viridiplantae; phylum Streptophyta; class Magnoliopsida; order Caryophyllales; family Caryophyllaceae; genus Heliosperma; species Heliosperma pusillum. The sequence goes on from JAIUZE010066131.1 coordinate 9,306, forward strand.
TGGTCTAGGTTGGTAGGGTTAGCAAATTCATTCCCGTCGAGGTCTGTGATTCTAACTGCACCCCTTGAGAATATGGATTTGACTAAAAACGGTCCAGCCCAGTTAGGTTTGAACTTTCCTCGTAGATTGACAGGTAAGAGAGCTCTGACTGATTTGAGCACTAAGTCCCCTTCCTTGATGTTTCTGGATTTAACTCGTTTGTTGAATGCTCGTTTGATAGGTGCTTGGTACGACTGTACGTTGTGTAATGCACACAGTCTACGTTCGTCCAAGAGGACGAGTTCATCATATCTATCCCTCTTCAAATCAGCTTATGGGATTTGACTTTCTAGAAGAAAACGCAAGGATGGGATTTTCAGTTCTACAGGTTGTACAGCTTCCATTCAAAAGGATAGATAGAAAGGAGTGGCCCCAGTGGGTGTCCTAACTGAAGTGCGATAGCCCCAAAAGGCGAAGGGTATCTACCGCGCCATTAGTTTGAGGTCGATAAGACGGGGAATGATGATGCTTGATCTTGTATTTGGCTATCAACTTTTCAGTCTCTGCTTGGAAGTGTGATCCATTTTCAGTGATGATTTCATGTGGGCAACCATATCGACAAATGATATTGGTTTGTATAAACTTTGCGACATTTTTAGCAGTAAGACTAGTGTAAGATGCTGCTTCAAACCCATTTGGTGAAATAGTCGATAACCACCAAAATGAAACAGTGAACTCTTTCTAGTGATGTCAATTCCTCAAGCGGTAAATGGCCAAGGCGAGGTCATGATGTAAAGCAACGAGGGTGGAACATGCTGAACATTCCCGAAGATTTGGCAATTGTGGCAATGTCTCACGTATTTATTACAGTCTGACTAGTAAGCGTATGGCGTGTTATCCCCTCTTATCTATGTCTGGTGGGTATGATTCGTTGAGTTTGAATTTTAGAATGGCTTGGAATCAGGGTTCCCCTGGATTCTCTTCTTCGTATGTGAGTTGGTATACATAGGCATGTTGTTCAAGGCTGCAAGTTTTGCAAGAGCGTCTGCTAACTGATTCTCTTCGCTAGGTAGATGTAGATAAGTCACTTGATCAAAGACCTGGGCAACTTAATCTATTCTGGCCTGATAGGGTGCTAGGCTTTCGCTCTGAATTTTCCATGATCCCGTGACCTGGTTGATTATCAAGGAGGAGTCTCCATGAAATCGAAGATTCTTAATGCCTAGACTAACTGCCACTTGTAAACCAATAAGGCAAGCTTCGTATTCTGCCTCGTTATTTGTCACCTCGAAGTCGAGTTTGACAGATAGTGGTGTATGCTCGCCTTCAGGAGAAATGAGCAACACTCCCACTCTGAATCCTCGAAAATTCGATGCACCATCAAAATATAGGTCCCACGAGTTTACACAAGTTTGAAAGATATCCTCGTCTGGAAATGACCACATGTCTATGGCTTGGGTGTCTTTGATAGGATTGTCTGTGAAAAACTCAGCAACGACACGTCCTTTTATGACTTTCAGAGGTACGTATTTAAGATCGAACTCTGAGAGCACTAAGGTCCATCTAGCTAAACGTCCGTTGAGGATGGGTTTCTCGAAGAGGTATTTGATGGGGTCTATTTTGGAGTACACCTTGACCGAGTAGGTAAGCATGTAATGGCGTAGCTTCTTTGTTGCCCATACAAGAGCGAGGTATGTCTTTTCGAGAGGTGTGTATTTGCACTTATATTCTATGAACTTCTTATTAAGGTAGTAGATGGCTCTTTCTTCTTTCCCAACAGTTTGTGCAAGCATAGCCCCCGTGGCTGTTTCTCTGATTGTGAGATATAAACCAAGAGGTTGATCTTGTTGGGGAGGCATCAAGACTGGTGGTTTGGCTAGTATTTCCTTGGTTCTTTCTAATGCCTTTTGGCAATTGATGCGGTCGTTATACACCAAAAATAAAACCTAAGTCTACTAACTAAGAAGATAGCGGAAGTAGGGTCGATCTCCACAGGGAGGAAACTAATTAACTGAAATCTAAATCTGCAAGTAACAATCTGGGGGGTTTTGAAATTGCTTTAACTAACTAAATAAGATTAAAGGAAAGAGAAGTAAAGGAAGAAAGTAATAAGAAGTAAATCAGATAAGAGAGAAATATGCTAGGATTCGGTCCACTGCAGTATCGGCATCTACGGGTCAACTAAGTCAGTCAATCTTATTAATGAGAAGAGCAATGGCTTTCTCCTCTCGGTCTCAAACCGCCCTAGGGATTTTCCTAATTAACTCTCGTCCTCTTAGGAGTCACCTATCAATTCTAAGCAAGCCTACCCTTCCAATCTCTCGATCCAGGTCGGGGTTAACTACCTAGCCTAGTCTCCTGCGTGCACTCATTCGACTAAACCTCAATTAAATTGCTTAAACTGATTCTCACGACTAACTAAAATAATCTCTCCTAACATGCCTCTTCTACAGTTTCCCTCATCCCAACATACAAGAGAATTAGCTACTCATGTTATTAACGATGCTAACTAACACGATTAAACATATGACGATAGACATAATAAAATCGCAATTAACAAGCATGACAATAATAAAGCAGTAATTAAGAAGAGAAAACAGTAATTAAGACTAAAGGTTAAGAAGTAAAGAGAGAAAAGAAGAAAGGAGTTTACAATCTTAGCAAATCCGGCGTAAAGAACAAATCCTACGTCGATAAACCCGAATGCAAACCAAAGATTAAAAGTTCAGAAAACTAAAGGAAGATTAATGTCTATGGTTCCGAACCCTAATGGTTCTGAGTCCTAATGACTCCGAATCTGAATCCCCTGCTAATGACGACGAATAAGAGTTTATATAGTGCAAAACACGACTCTTAAACCCTAATTAAGCTACGGACTTAAGGCCCAAGATAGATTCTACTCGATCGAGGGACAATATCACTCGATCGAGGACTTTATTGAAGAAAATCACTCGATTGAGTAACAATTCTACTCGATCGAGCAACTTTTCAGCACCTATCACTCGATCGAGCACAGGACAGCTCGATCGAGGTCTTTCCTCTTCAACGCTCCTCGATCGACCAAATATATAATCGATCGAGGTCTTTTGGCCTATCGTGCAGTGTTGGACATGGCTTTGGACTTGATTGCGAGCGGTTTCACGCTTTCCCATACAAGAGCTTCTGTTCCGTTCCTTCCATTCTCCTAAATGCATGGAAAGTGGACTGTTTCGGCTCGGTTTTGCTACTACGCAGCTTGTACCTACAAAATAGTAATGAAAGTACAAAGTAGCCAAATAGGGCATATGGCGATATAATATCACCTAACTGACATAGAAATGCGTGCAATAAATGAACTAGAAAGTCTATATAAAATACACGCATCAAACTTCCCCAAACTAAACCTTTGCTTGTCCTCAAACAAACTAAATGCAGCTATATGGAACAAAATAAACCTAGGGGAATGGAGTAAGTCTCAGAGCTAACTACAAGTCAATATTAAACAGTTTAATGCACTCGATCAATCGCTACAAAGCTTAATACGAAAGTGAACGAATTTATACAATCTTGGAGATAAATTAAACTTTCGACCTTGCAAGACTCAACCAAATTCGGACTCTCACGGGTCACTCTTCTCTCAACAAGCAAATGGTAAGTAAATATGTATGAGAAAGAGAGAAGAAAATATAGCCACTCACCTAGACTACGACCGACACAACATGCATTGCTAACTAATATGAAAGATGATTTCAAGCACCGTACACACGCATAACCACCGTTCAAGGACCATCACGTGCCGAACATTTGCAAAAGTATGGATATGTGAGGCTAATTGGTAAGAAGGGGCAAAACAATTAATGGAAATGTGAGGTTAAATAGCCAAGCTAGTTCCTAACAAGACCGCAATAGAACTCGTTCCATTCTTCCAACTATCAAAAATTAAGCTCGATGCCTTACCAAATCTAGGCATAAACAACACAAATCCAAAATAACACCTCAACAAAATAATGATAAGCACAGGAGGTGTAAACAACAAAAACTTCAGCCAATTATTTTTTCAATATATATTTTCATTTTTTCCATTTTCTTTTCTTTTCTTTTCTTTTTCTTTTTCTTTTTCTTTCTTGGCTGACTGAGGAAAAACCTCTCGATCGAGCATAATAAATCACTCGATCGAGGCACAAAAACACAAACTCTGCTCGATCGAGCTAAAGAAACTGCTCGATCGAGGCACTATTCTTACTTCTCTTCTTTTTCTCGCAAATACCTACTCCAATCAACGATAACGAGCCAAAACTGACACAACGGTAAAATATACCTCGACTACTAAACTAGCTCGGCAAAGGTAGGCTTAGTTTAAAATGTAGTTAAGGGCAACAGGCAGATATGGCTTTATGTGGAGTTAAATGGGGTAAAATGAGGAAAAGGGAGATGCAAATATTCTCAAAGAACGTAATACCGACCACAAACCCAATGCGTGCAGGCAATAAGAAATCAAAATTCATATACAAGCAAATGACACGAGATGTGGGGAGTAACTACTCTCATTCCTAGATGAACTGGTCATGGATGTCACCAGTTATAGGCTCTAAAACTCAGAATATATAAGTAGTTTACCAAAAAGTTGAGTCAAGTCTAATAATCAAATTTAAATTCCAAGACAAAATTCAATAGTTCACTACTTCGATTTTACTAAATAAGTCAAGAAAGGTGCAAAGAATAGCATAAAATAGACTTGTAGTGCGATTTCATCACGAACAAGACTCCAATCCGACTCAACTAAATGCAAAATTAAACGTGATAGTTTTTCAAATTTTTTCTAATTAACATGAATTGTAAACGTGAATGCAATACAAATGCAAATGCAGACGCAAAAGGATGTAAAACACTTCCCCAAACCAAAACAGACAATGTCCTCATTGGCTATAGCACAAAGCATATAAGGGAAACGGAAAAAGACAACCTAATACATGTTTCTAATGAATGAAATATATATAAAGAAAGGAAAGAACAATGATCAGAAAAAACTCACGAAACAAAGCTTCCCCAAACCAGCATCAAACTGGGGAGCTAACATCACCGTCTCTCATCAGTTGCCTCTGTCCACAATTAATTTGGATACTAACACGAATTGCAGGTAAGAGTATGCAGAAAAATCGAAAGATGAAGAACAAAAGGGGAATTGGGATCGAGTAAATTGAAAAGGGGATCGAAGACTTCTCTATAGGGAGGTTAGTTTGCTCGATCGAGTAGAATTCTACTCGATCGAGGGCTTTTGTCAGACAGGACTGCTCGATCGAGTAGTTCTGGTTTACTCGATCGAGTGGTCTTCTTTTGATGACCCTCAGTTTACTCGTTTGTTTTGAATTCCCCTCGATCGAATTACATGCCACTCGATCGAGGTCTTTTTTTCTTCGCCTTGTGGCGATTGATTTCCGCTTCACTGTCCTGCAAAAACAATACAAACCGATACCCAAAGAAATACCAAAAGATAGTCTAGAAGGAAAAATAAATTGTCTAAAGTACGGATTATCACGTAGTAGTCTAATTGTCTAACGAAAACGCAAAAGATTGTTTTTACAAGTTGCACGGGGTTAAAAACCCGGCTAGTAACCAAATAGTTCCATGACAAGGCCACCGTCAGGCCTTTGACTTACGGAAGTACCCTCAGCTGTGGTAATTTCTGACTTCTTTTTCCACAATCCCTGGGGTATACGTGCAGCGGTGGGCTCGGAGTGACTAACAATGTTAGGCATCTTCGCTGTCACGGTAGTCTCAACAGTCGAATCTTCCATGAAAATAAAACTGTCGAAGACGGTATCAGGAGTACTCAAGTCTTCCTCCTGAAGAGTTTTATCTAACCTTCTCTACCTGCGCATACACAACTAGAGAGAAAAGATAAGAACAGTCTTAAGGAAATAGAAATTCCTTAAGACGAGACAGAAATAAATAACAAAAAATTAAATTGCCTCCCCGGCAACGGCGCCAAAATTTGATGTGGTCGTTATACACCAAAAATAAAACCTAAGTCTACTAACTAAGAAGATAGCGGAAGTAGGGTCGATCTCCACAGGGAGGAAACTAATTAACTGAAATCTAAATCTGCAAGTAACAATCTGGGGGGTTTTGAAAATTGGTTTTAACTAACTAAATAAGATTAAAGGAAAGAGAAGTAAAAGATAGAAATAAATAAGAAATAAATCAGATAAGAGAGAAATATGCTAGGATTCGGTCTACTGCAGTATCGGCATCTACGGGTCAACTAAGTCAGTCAATCTTATTAATGAGAAGAGCAATGGTTTTCTCCTCTCGGTCTCAAACCGCCCTAGGGATTTCCTAATTAACTCTCGTCCTCTTAGGAGTCACCTATCAATTCTAAGCAAGCCTTACCTTCCAATCTCTCGATCCAGGTCGGGGTTAACTACCTAGCCTAGTCTCCTGCGTGCACTCATTCGACTAAACCTCAATTAAATTGCTTAAACTGATTCTCACGACTAACTAAAATAATCTCTCCTAACATGCCTCTACTACAGTTTCCCTCATCCCAACATACAAGAGAATTAGTCACTCATGTTATTAACGATGCTAACTAAGACGATTAAACATATGACGATAGACATAATAAAATCGCAATTAACAAGCATGACAATAATAAAGCAGTAATTAAGAAGAGAAAATAGTAATTAAGACTAAAGGTTAAGAAGTAAAGAGAGAAAAGAAGAAAGGAGTTTACAATCTTAGCAAATCCGGCGTAAAGAACAAATCCTACGTCGATAAACCCGAATGCAAACCAAAGATTAAAAGTTCAGAAAACTAAAGGAAGATTAATGTCTATGATTCCGAACCCTAATGGTTCTCAGTCCTAATGACTCCGAATCTGAATCCCCTGCTAATGACGACGAATAAGAGTTTATATAGTGCAAAACACGACTCTTAAACCCTAATTAAGCTACGGACTTAAGGCCCAAGATAGATTCTACTCGATCGAGGGACAATATCACTCGATCGAGGACTTTATTGGAGAAAATCACTCGATCGAGTAACAATTCTACTCGATCGAGCAACTTTTCAGCAGCTATCACTCGATCGAGCACAGGACAGCTCGATCGAGGTCTTTCCTCTTCAACGCTCCTCGATCGACCAAATATATAATCGATCGAGGTCTTTTGGCCTATCGTGCAGTGTTGGACATGGCTTTGGACTTGATTGCGAGCGGTTTCACGCTTTCCCATACAAGAGCTTCTGTTCCGTTCCTTCCATTCTCCTAAATGCATGCAAAGTGGACTGTTTCGGCTCGGTTTTCGCTACTACGCAGCTTGTACCTACAAAATAGTAATGAAAGTACAAAGTAGCCAAATAGGGCATATGGCGATATAATATCACCTAACTGACATAGAAATGCATGCAATAAATGAACTAGAAAGTCTATATAAAATACACGCATCAGCAATCCTCATCCCACATGATATGATCTGTTTTCTTTAGCTTTTTGAAAATAGGCTCACAAATCATAGTGAGTTTCGATATGAACCGAATCACATACTGCACCTTGCCCAAGAAACCTATAACTTCCTTTTTTGTTTAGCGTTGTGGCATTTCTATTAAGGCTTTGATCTTGGATGGATCAATTTCTATTCCCCTTTGACTGACAACATGTCCTAGGAGTTTGCCTGAAGTTACTGCGAATGCACATTTCCGAGGATTGAGTCTCATGTTGTATTTGCGTAATCTGAGAAAGAACTTACGAAGATTGTTGATGTGTCCTTTCCTGTCTTTGGATTTGACAATCATATCATCTACGTATACCGCCACTTCCTTATGCATCATGTCATGCAATAATATAGTTGTGGTACGTTGGTATGTAGCTTCAGCATTAATTAGTCCAAATGGCATAACTGTGTAGCAGTATGTGCCCCAAGAAGTGACGAAAGCTGCTTTATGCATGTCTTCTTCGGCCATTTTGATCTGATTATATCTGGTATACCCATTCATGAAGGATAGCAATGCCTGATCTGTTGTATTATCTACCAATATGTCTATATATGGTAGAGGGAAGTCATCATTGGGACTTGCTTTGTTTAAGTCTCTGAAGTCAACACACACCCGGATTCGTCCATCCTTTTTTGGTACGGGGACTACGTTATCCACCCAGTCAGAATACTTGGAAACGTTAATGAATCCGGCTGTGAATTGCTTATCGAACTCTTCTTTGATCTTAAGAGCCCATTCGGTCCTCATTCGACGGAGCTTTTGTTTTACGGGTTTGAAACCTCGCTTTATCGGAATTCGGTGCTCTGCGATATCCCTGTCGATCCATGGCATGTCTTTGTAAGACCAAGCAAAAATGTCTTTGAACTCGTGTAGGAGGTCTACGAAACTTGCCCTCTCATTCGGATTTAGGGTTGTCCCTATTCTAAGTTCTCGGGGTTCTAGTTCGGTCCCTACGTTGATGGGTTTAGTATTTTCTATGACTGGTGCCCTTTTCCCTTCTTGTAGTATTTATTTGATTATATGTGGAGGTAAGTCAATCGAGTGTGGGTCAGGATTATCCTCATTGTCATCATAAACAGAATTGCATTCAGAAAAACACAAGGAGTAAGCAGAATCGGATTTATTCATATTAAATTTTGAAAACAACTGAAACAAGGAGGCCATCTGTTCAGTAGTCAGAGACGGTAAAGGAACAGCCGCTGGGACATTTCCCAAACTGCTGTTATTATTAGATGCTAAGCTAGGAGAAACAAAGGGATGGCGGGTGACAGCAGGAGTAGACTCTCTAGGAACTTCGCTAGACTCCGACTCCGACTCCGACTCCGACTCCGACTCCGACTCCAACTTGAATTCGTTGTCTTCTGGCTCTTTTTTGAACATCTCTCTTTCCCCGGTAGTGACTTTGAAGAGCTTCCCTTGGTTGTTGGTCCATTTGATTGACTTTCTCCATCCTTTTGGTAGGCTTGAGCCAGCGTCGCTGATCAACGATGTAGGGTTGAAATATTCGTCTTGAAGTATCATGGTAATGATCTCAACCTGTGCAGCTCTGATGAATTGATCTTCTCTAAATAGAAGGCTAACTACTTGTTTGTCTAAACAAGGTGTCTGACGATCTTTGGCGGTATGAACTGTTTCTTAGGGAATAAAGTAGCAATCGTGGAAGACCTCGATTCTAGATAATTGTATTCCTCTATAGTGCCAAAGTTCAGGAAACCCATGAAAGTATTCTTGACATCCTTCCCTAACGAAATATTCGTTTAGAGTAAGGAGATAAGATTGCATCTGAACTAGAGTAAGCATTTCTAAGGTTTCCTCTTTCGTGGGTTTTTATCCCAATCCCAATGGTATTTTTTACAGAGTTCCCTTCTTTGTATGGTGCAAGGGTTTTCTTCATGGTTGGGTTTAATGGCATCCCTGGGAAGTAACCATGGGATTTAAGTGTTGGAGCAAGTGTCCTCCACAATAGTGCATTTATATTATAAATCTCATTTTGGAATATTAGTGGGATGATTAGTATTTTGATACTCCACGTCAGTTGATTAACGTAAATCGATAACGGTCAGCTGACTAGAGTTAGACGTTATTGTCGTATGACGGCGGTAATCAACTGACCCCTTTCGGTCACACCTATAGGATGAGACCCAAACAGAAATCTAATTATTTGTATACGATACATATTAATTAGTACTTTACATATATATTTGATATATGTTTAGTTACGAGAGTTAGTTATTGGAAATTGAGTTACGAACTCATTCCGGATAAGTTTATTAGTCAATTATACGATAATTGACTGAATAAATTTTACGTCTTATTTTAATACGATTGAATAAGATTTAATTTAGTGATTAATAGTTAATTCATTAAATTAGTTGAGGTTATGCATATACTTTGAGGTAGATGTGATTAGTTAATTATATTTAGAAGGAGTTGTAAAATAAAATAACTAGGCATTGTGGGACCCATTATATATTGATATAATGATAAAATATCACTTAAAAGTTAAGTGTATATTATTTATTAATTTGAGTCATATAATTGTTATATGATCAAATTAACCCTTTAATTATACAAGATAATTAAGCATATGATTATAAGTATTTGTGGGACAAATATTAAAAATCAAAATGGACCACATGACACTAGTGGGGGCCGAAATCTTGTAGTGGAATAACATGATGGTTGTTGTTTCTTGTATCACACTACAACATGTGATCATGTCATGTTTATGACACATGATCGTGTTCTTATTCATTCCTACACTCAACTAATTTGCATGAGATTATTTTAAGCAAAATAAGAGGCCAGTAGGGCTCTCCTTGGCCGGACCATGTGTCCTTTATATGGACAAAATTGTTGTTCATTTAGTTCACTAGTTCATTATTATTTTGCATGCTTATCACTCTAAAATCCTCATCTCTCTAAAAAACTCTCAAACACTAATATTTTTCCTATTACTAGAGTAGTAATAAATCTAATATTAGTTCATCTTATCACTTGTGTTTTCTAGTCAAAAACTAAGTGATTAGTTTGGGTTTTCTCTTGGGTGCATCTTGAAGGAGATCTTCTAACTTGAAGATTACAAGGAGGATCATCTATTTCTTTCTAGCTCAAGATCAACAAGAAAGGTGTTTCTTTTTGTGCCCATATAAACCGAAATTTCCCAATGTAAGGAAATTTCTTCTTATTTTTATTATGCATTTTAATTTGCATGCATGTTACATAGATCTTTATTAAACACTAAATTAACAAGTAATTTAGTAACTAATTAGAGGAGTCTAATTAGGGTCTATGAACTTTCATGTGGTATCAGAGCTAGCTTGTAGCATGCATGTTGATTTTGAGCATTAAAATCGGGTTATACGATAACTTGAGTTAAATCGAAAATTTATGTTAAACATGGTTTTCACAAAATTTTCTGATTTTCATGCATACCTACTAACCTCAAAATGTTTGTGGTTGAATTTGGTGAATTTACGAATTAATTTGCTATTTATTATGATTTATGGCCTTTAAAACCGAGTTAGCATGCGGTTTTATGTTAAAAGTTAACTAAAAATAGTTTCATGTTGAATCTGGCCTCAAATTATTTATATGATCTCACATGCATGGTTTAAATATTGTATGTAAATTTTCGTGACTTTTGGTCATGTATTGCATGGTTATTGATTTTTATTGGATAAAAATCGATTTAAAGGAGTTATTTTGTTCTTAAAATTGAAACGGGACTTTCTGGGTTTCAAATTTTTTTTTTAAATTTTAAAATATTATTTATATCATCCTGGTAAAATTTGAAAATTTGTTTCATCATTTTACTATTTTAGTTGGTTTTTATTTGATAAAACCGATTTTTATAAAGCTATTTGTTCATAAAATCATTTCAAATTTTTTGGGCAAATATTATTTGTTCTTGAGGTTCCTGGAAGTGTTCCAGTATGTACAAAAAAAATTTTGTTTCAATTTTTAATGATTTTTCATTTTATTTTGGGTTTAATTCATAAAAGTTATGATTAAACCTCTTTAAATAGCAAATGCGATCAATTCAAACTAATTAAATACAAGTGAAATTAGTGGGGACTAATTTTGAGTTCTAAATCAGTTTAGATAATTAGTTTGAGCTTAAATACGATTTAAGTGTTGATTATTGATTTTTAGTAGATAAAATCGATAAAATTCGTAAAAACCGAGCTAGAATGAACATGACAAGTGTTGAGGGTGATTTTGGCATGATTTTACACATTTTTATTTATGTTGTTATTATTGAATGAATGAATGAATGAATGTCATTTATTTATTTTTATTGCAAGTTGTACCTAGTATGGTCTAGATTATTTTAATCGGTATTACCCGTAATGTAAGGGAATACCGATTCGGTTGTAATTGTTTGCGATCTCGTATCGCCCGTTTGTAATAATTAATAGATTTATTTTGATCAAATGTATAATAGGATTTTCTATGTATCATTTGTATCTTTTGTATTTATTTATTGTGAAGACGGTGATTCCCGAAGTCGGTGTTCCAAAAAACGGTGCCATTATTGGAAGGCGTTCCATGAAAAGGCAAGGGACCAAGGAGTTGGTTTCCGATTTTGTAATCATCTAGTTAATTAGATTAGCTAGGTGGCCATACTAGGATTTAATTTGATTGCTTGCTTTATTTTTCCGCACATGCCAAAATCACCATCATGCATTTTATTTATCGATTGTCAATTCAACGTTATTCAAAATTCACCGACTTAGTTCACTTATAGGGAATTAATAACTAAAATTGGATGTGACAACCCTCGCGAATGCGGAAATAAAATATAACAAGCATGTGATTTATAAAGCGGAAAATACGGTATTTTAAAAACCTTTATACATGCAAGATAGAAATACGAGGAATGTCAATAATTACAAACCAAATATAAAATACTACAAGAGACGTAGTCTCTCAAAGTCTTAACAAAAGACAAAGTTATTTAGCATCTAGCTAATGAACGTCTAGAGGTGTTTCATCCAGGGACAACGCCCGCTAGCTCACACCCGAACCCAAAATACCACAAGCAAAAAGCCATCCATGCAAGCAACCTGTTCATCCATGAAAAACATGAACGCCACAGTCAGTGGGGAGTAACTCCGGGTTCTCCCAGCCATATCACATTAAACGTACATAAAAGGAAATACAAAAGTAGAAGCATGCATATATAGATATACATGTGAAATACGATAAGGATAGATAGGCAATTCAATATATAATGATAAGAGTATATGGAATACAAATCCGAATCCATCATATTATACAAAGACTCGGGGAAGACACTCTTAGGCAACCGAATACGCTCACTAGGGCTTACATCTCACCGTTAGCGGTATAAGTTTGATAAGATTTGAGACTCGACAAACAAACCATGCCAAGTCATGCAATGATCATGAATAATCAATCATGTAATCACGCATCCAAATACAACAACACAAAGACGACATCTCTCACGGTAAATGAAACGCACTAGCACCGTGTACATGGCAAGTATGATTAAAAGGTATCCACGAGATAAACATTTCCCTGAACGCATACACGATCACATTTCGTATATGTGGACTAATTTCCTCCGGTAGGACGACGATAATAATACGGTCCTAGTCTAAACCTGGCCAGACTCTCGGAATAACGTGTTCCGATTCGACATGCGATAAACGTTTCGCATCCAAGACTCGGTCAATCATAGACGCCGAGTACCCCAAATTCGGTAGATACAATTCACGAAAGAGGCGGAAAAGAGCTCAAGCCTCATAACAAACGGTACGCTACATGCAAATAACACCACCTCGCAAGTACACAACATTTGACGGCCGGGTCGATCAACGCAATGCGTTCGCCTCCCAACAACGTCGTCGTATGCCCACTAACACATAAAATTAAGCAGTAGGATACCTCCCCGTTCCGACATTCCATCCTTACGAACGTGGAGGTAGCCAAGGGAATGAGAGTACAAAGCACATAACAAAATAGTGCTCAAACCGTAACATTTGTAAAAACCGACTCAAAGTGGGACATACCAAAAACCGTCACAAAGCATGATAATAGGGCATTATATAAATGTAACTATGATAAACATGAATCAATACATGATACATAAGCATTAGACTAAGTTTAAGAAGCATAATAAATAGGAAAAGATAGATCTTATCTCAAAACAACGAGTTTGGAAACTAACTAAAACAAGGGTCCACTTCAAACGGTCATAATGAGAGTTCTATATATGCAAATGCGGAAATTACAAATGGAGGTGATAGCTTATCCTCTTACGGTTCCAACGGTAGGTCACAAGCCCAAAACAAGCAAGTAACGAAGGAGATATGATCATTTTACGAAAAATGGGTTGGTGCAGTGAGTTCCCAGCCTACCAATGGGGCCGGCGGCCGGGCACCCGGCTGGGACAACATCAACCCGAGAACAACTATACTTAATTATCCATTTTCAATTATCAAAAATAACTACTATCAACTACCAATAATCGATAACCATCATCAACAATCATCAACTAACAACAATCATCAACAATAACACAATTCCTAAGCTTACTAATCATATTCTAAATACGATTTCTAACATAGAAAACACGTAAAACAGGTAAATGATATCGAGTAACCCTTGACCGTTACCTTTATGCGTCTTCAATCGATTTTTAAGCCTTCCTAGTCTCCACCTTCAATTAGATAATAAAAGATGAATATAATTCACCTTTGAGAAAGACGGATAAAATGAAAAGCGAGAAAGACGGTAATTTTATTACCAAAACGGATAGAGGAGGATGAGAGGGGAAGAATAAGACGAACTTACAAGAATTTGAGCGAGAATTGAGCGAGTTATGACGATTCTAAGCTTGGAAAGATTATGGAAGTTATAATTTGGGGTTTTCGTAGGAAGGAAGAAGGAGTTGAGTTGTGTGAGGTAGTATTAGGTTTAGGGTGAGTATATGTAAAAGTGAGTGGAAAAAGTCAAGAAAAGTCAAAGACGGCTTAAGACGGGTTTCACTTGAAATCTCGCGTAAAATCCAAATACGGACTCGGAAATTCTAAATTCGACACGGAAAAATTTAATTCTAAACTAAAACTAAATTTCGCTGAAAAGTATCCGTAAAATATTTTTACTATAAAAATAGGGTACATTTGCGGGTGTTACTGTGACACCCTCAAATTTGCGGAAAGAAAAAAAATTTATTTAAATACATAAAAGATACGAATATACATAACGGAGGTGTCATAAAATAAAAAGAGTCATTACAAACTGAAATAATATTCTACAAAAGAAATATACAAGACGGGAGACATATCTCCCGTATAAATACGGAAATAAAAGAGTGTACAATAATATACAAACTATGAACCGAATATAGGTCCAAGGTAAATACTTCGCTCGCTAGCTCGTCCATGTACCCCAAATAGGCAACACCACCTGTTCGACCGCATTAAATATAAACACGGAAGCCACAGTCAGTGGGGAGTAACTCCGAGTTCTCCCAGCCACGAAATGTCGAGTTTAATTAAACATGAATAACATAAAAGCAATGTATATGAGAAATACCAAACTTTAACATATAAGATATGCTTTTCATGTTATGAAACAAATAACTAACATATAACCTATCATATGAAAGCTATCATGTGAATCCGATAATAAAATATAACTCGAGGTAGGGAAGCTTGTATGCTGGCTCAGCGGTTACCATGTAACATGGCCCTGATACACTCAAACCCTAATCAACACGTAATCATGTGAATCAGTTAACAATCGGGAATCCAAACTCTATCAATCCGAGCCGGCTTGCATCTCACCTTCTAGAACTCATAGAATCATACAAACATGAAAGACCAATACTTCTACAAACAGGCATAAGTTCTTAGAACCGTCAATAGTCATCTGTAACTCGAGGCTATACCACAAGGTATGAAAACATCCTAGTCCTAGACTGATCAGACCTAGCGACAACAGCTATTCCGTTCCCCGTCCCATGACATAACCGTCTATGAGAAACTCTACTAGGCGACCCCCTAAGCAGAGATGGCTGAGGACTTAAAAAGCTGGCTCCCTCCCAAGCGGAACTCTTAGGATGCCATGCCCCCGCTTGGATATAAACCCACCAGCCGGGACACAAAGCTAGCAAGCGACAAACTCCGTATGCTCGTTAAAGATGTAACGTCCTATCAATGTCGTGGTCCAGCTACTCATCTTAGAATTAGCATGGCCAAGACGCCATAATACTCCTAATTCCTATGGGTACTTAGTCAACACGACACCAACCATATAATCAAACAGTCACGGGAAAACATCCTATCATGTGACGAATTGCATATCAATAATAATCAAATATCATATCGCCTCATATCTACTAAGGCTAATTCAATAATTAAATACAACCTTACTTGAAGACAAATCCCCGACCCGAGTCCCGCGACGGGTCATCAGTCAAATCGGGGCTGACTAGATCTTAGTTTTACCAAACCCGTTGGATCAAACCGGCTAGAAGCAGAGTCTTTATCACATAGACATAAAATCAACATATTCATTACATGTTATTTTATTACTACTTCTAACATGTGAATTATCATATTATACCCAAAAACCCGCTTGACTTAAAAGATAACCAATTAAACTACGACCTCGTCTTATAATTTCTAACATGTGAGAAATAATAATTTATGAAAAACCTTTTTAATTAAATATTTTACTTATTAACATTTCCCACTTGCTAAATATTACAAAACACGATAAAAAATGACGATAACTCAAAAACCGTCACAAGTCCCAAAGTGGGACCCACGGGCTGAGTTGGGCCGGACCCACATGGGCCTGGATGGGCCCCACGGCCTGTTTTGACCAAAAATGGGCTGTTTTGAATTAAACTTTCTAAAACCGATTTCTAATATTTTCCCGCATGCTTAACATATTTAAAACCCGTCAACACAACAATTAAACAATCAAACATCGACACAACCTAAAGACCAAAACCCGGACCCACCTTGGACCAACCCAGACCGGGTCTGAACCGGCCTGGACCGGTCTGGTTTGGTCCGGTTTAGTGCCCCCCTACACGGTTCCCAACAACAACATCTACCAAATTCTTTCCAACATGCTTTAATCATCAAACAACTATTTTAACAACCAATCTAACCATCATCATACAAAAATCATTATTATGAATAATCATCAAAATTCATCATGAACACTAAACATATTAAAATTTCCTAGACAACATAAAAATCATAACCTATTAAAAATCATCAAAATTTATCAAGAACACCAAACATATTACAATTTTCTAGCCAACATAAAAATCATAACTTAATAAAAATCATCAAAATTCATACAACATGATAAAAACCACTCCTTATCATATTACTACTAAAAATCCACCAATCATAAAAACATGAACCAAAAACAAAGATGAACCAAAATCAAAAGAAACAAAACTAAAGGCTATGTTACTAACTAAAATCATAAATACCATAACATGAACCAAAACTAAAGGCTATGTGACATTATTTCGTCGAGTAAAACGGAATTGTTACCTTAGCTAGCAAAACACTTAGCACCAAAATAATAATAAGAAGTATAATAATAAGAAACCCTCCTACTAATCTTCACCCAAAATATACGAGTCTCCAAACTCGTCTTCAAAATCTTCCCCTATAAGAAAAGACAAGAAAACATTATTAGAACTAAAAATATGAATTTCCATAATTACAGTGTTGAAAACGATCTTGACGGAATTGAAATTAAACCATACGTGAAGATGAGGAGCGAAGAGGAGTCCTATAAATATAAATTAGGAAGGATTTAATTAAGAAATGAAGAATTTATGAAGGTTTTGCTCAAGAACAATGAAGAACAAATGATGAACGACGAAGAACACGAAGAACGATTAAAGAAAGCGATATTTTGATCTTTATTTGATTTATTGTAAAATGAAAAGTTGTTGGTGAGTAAAGAGTGTGGGTTGAGCCGTGTAATTATAGGCAAGAATAGATGTCGGATTTTGAAATTGTTGTTACGTAATTGACTCGCGTTAAATAATTATTTTACGGTAAACGATTAAATATAATTAACGATAAAGTTAATTACACTAAATATCAAGATATTATGTTATTAATAATCAAAAGAAAGACAAATATCTAGTCCTATTAGATGACTTATGAGCCGTGTGGAATGATGAGAAGACGGATCTGATTTCGAGCGTTTTGCGTAATTTTCGTTAACTGATCGATAAAGTGAAATAATATCTAGATATTATGATATATTAATCAAAAGAAATGAAAATATCAAGGTCTATTAGAGGGTGGATGAGCCGTGTGGTCTTGTGCTAGACGGGCCAGTTTTGTAAACGATTTGCGTAATTTCCATTAACTGATCGATAAAGTGAAATAATATCTAGATATTATGATATTATAATCAAAAGTAATGAAATATCAAGGTCTAAGAGAGGAGAGGAAAGGAGAGGAGAGCCGTGTGGGTTAGGGGCTTGTCGGGTCTGATTTTTCTCGATTTGCATAATCTCCGTTGACGGATCGATAAAGTAACAAATATCTAAGATATTTGTTTTAGTTTAATCGAAAGAATTAAAATATCTCAAGTGAGTGGAAAACGATGACACGGGCGCGTGACTCATGCCAAAGTCGAGTTTCGAATTTGTTACGGGATTTACGATGAGTCGGGAATAGTAAAACGATTCCCGAGTTTAAACCGTAAAAGTTATTCTTTAAATTCCGAATAAATTCAAAATAATTATATTAAATTATGATAAATCTTAATAAATCTAAATCAAAAATAAATCAAAAATATTATTTTTCTAAAATAAAATTTCGGTCTTCAAACTTATGAGGCGAGTCGGGAAAAAGTCAACGGAAGTCAAAGTTGACTGAAAGTCGAGAAAAGTCAAAGATGACTTAAAAGTCAAGAAAAGTTTAAGACGACTT
>JAIUZE010066132.1:0-160336 GCA_022085475.1 Heliosperma pusillum
ATGTACCCTATTTTTCTAGTAGAAATATTTTACGAAATCTTTTCAGCAAATTTAAGTTTTAATTTACAATTTTAAGTTTCGAGTCGACTTTAGAATTTTTGAGTTCGTATTTGGAATTTCTGCGAGATTCCATGAAATCCCGTCTTAAGTCGAGTTTGACTTTTCTTGACTTTTGAGTCGGGTTTGACTTTCTTGACTTTGAAACCGTCTTTGACTTTTTCCTTCATAACTCACACTACTCCCTCCCTTAACCTAATTTTTCATTCAACACAAAATCAAACACAAAACCCTTTCTTCTTCCTTAAGAAACTTTCCCTCTTTGATATCGATCTTTGAATTCGCGTAGCTTCTTCGTTACTTGATAGAATTTACGTAAGTTCGTCTTATTCTTCTTCCCTAACCTTCCTCTATCCGTATTGATAATAACATTATCGTCTTTCTCGCTTTTCAAGCTTTCCGTCTTTCTCAAGATGAACTTTATTCATCTTTTTACGATCTATTTGTAGGTGGTGACCTCCAAGATCCCGACAAAGACTATTTCCTTATAGAAGAGGAGCTTGACGATTAGTAGAGACGCTTAAAGGTAACTGTGAAGGGTTACTCGGTATCATTTACGTGTTTTATGTGATTTCTAGGATAGAAACCATGTTTTGATTATAGTTAGTAAGCTTATGACTTGTATTATTGTTGATGGGTGTTGTTTATTGAGTATTTACATGAGTATTGATGAATTAGAATGATAGTCGATAATTATCAAAAGTCGACTTTGATGAAGCAAGGCATTTTCGTGTACTGCTGACCTCAGCCGGTCGACCGGCAGCCGGTCGACCGGCAGCCGGTCAGACCACCGGCTGGGGCAGTGGCTGTATATTTTGGCATTTTTACGTGATTTTGGAATATGAGGTTGGGCTCAGCCGGTCGACCGGCAGCCGGTCAGACCACCGGCTGAGACACCCCTTCCTTCCTTTGTTTTTCAAAAGACCCATTGATCCCAGCTGGTCGACCGGCAGCCGGTTGACCTGACCGGCTGGGACACACTGACATTTCATATTGATTTTCGTATTGACTTGTGGCCTGAGCCGGTGGACCGGCAGCCGGTCAGCTTGACCGGCTGGCACCTGCTGGAGTTGTTTGTAATTGTTGTTTACGATTTTCATTTATAATAATTCCGATCGTTCGTTTATCGTATAATTTTACGTAGTGACTTATAATATTGATGTTTTGAATATATGACATTTCATTCGCTTGTATCACATGTTTCGTGACGGTTTTCGATATGTTCCCCTTTGAGTCGGTTTTTACAAATGAGTCGGTTTGAGCACTATTTTGTCTTGTGCTTTGTATTCTCATTTCCTTGGCTACCTTCCCGATCGTAAGGCTGGAATGTCGGAACGGAGAGGTATCCTACTGCTTAATTGCATGTGAAGTGGGCATACGACGACGTTGTTAAGAGTTGAACACTATGCGTTGTTCGACCCGGCAGTCAAATGTTGTGTACTTGCGAGGTGGTGTTATTTGCATGTAGCGTACCGCTTGTAATGAGGCTTGAGCTGTTTTTCCGCCTCTTTCGTGAATTGACCTACCGAAGTTGGGGTACTCGGCATATATATATTATAAGCCCGAGTCTTGGATGCGAAACGTTTTATCGCATGTCGAATCGGAAAACGTTATATTCCGAGATCCTGGCCAGGTTTAGACTAGGACCGGATATTTATTATCGTCGTGCTACCAGGAGGAAATTAGTCTACATATACGAAATGTAGCATCGTGTATGAGTTTAGGGAAATGCTTTATCCCGTGGATGCCTGTTAATCATACTTGCCATGTACACGATGCTAGTGCGTTTCATTTACCGTGAGAGTTTTCGTCTTGTGTCGTTCTTGAATGCGTGATTTCATGATATTGTTCATGGTCATTGCATGATTGGACACCGTCATTGTCTTGGTTCGTGAATGGATGATAATATGTTGGATTTTGTGTAATCATCGCATGACTTGACTGGTTTGTCTGTTGAGTCTCAATCTTATCAATCTTATACCGCTAACGGTGAGATGTAAGCCCTAGTGAGCGTATTCGATTGCCTAAGAGTGTCTTCCCCGAGTCTTTGAATAGCATGAGGGTTACGGATTGGATTTCCACATGATCTTATCATTTTCTATAGAATTGCCTATCTAATCTTATCGCAACTCACATGTATATATATATGTATGCATGCTTTACTTTCGTATTTCCTTATATGTACGTTTGATGTGATATGGCTGGGAGAACCCGGAGTTACTCCCCACTGACTGTGGCATTCATGTTTTTCATGGATGAACAGGTTGCTTGCTATGGATGACATTTTGGATATGATATTTTGGGGTTCGGGTGTGAGCTAGCGAGCGTTGTCCCTGGAAGTTCACCTCTAGACGATAGTAGCTAGTTTTGTTTAAACACTTGTTCTTTGTTAACATTTTAAGAGACCCCGTCTCTTTGTTGTAATTCCGTATTTAGTTTGTAACACTTTGACACACCTCGCGTTATATATATCTTGCATGTTTAAAGGTTTTTAAAATACCGTATTTCCGCACTTTATTTCACATGCTTGAATGTTTTTATTATTCCGCATTCGCGAGGGTTGTCACAGTTGGTTCGTATCCTTGATCGTAAGGATAAAAAGTTGAGGAGTAAGGTAGTTCCTCTAGTGAAAATCTTGTGGAGAAGTGCTAATGTCGAAGAAGAGACTTGGGAAACCGAAGCTTCTATGCGTAGTAAATATCCGAGTCTTTTCGAGTAAGGTAATTTATATTTTCCTCAAGTTTCGAGGACGAAACTTTTTTAAAAGGAGGGGTGATTGTAACACCCGGAAATGTACCCTATTTTTCTAGTAGAAATATTTTACGAAATCTTTTCAGCAAATTTAAGTTTTAATTTACAATTTTAAGTTTCGAGTCGACTTTAGAATTTCCGAGTTCGTATTTGGAATTTCTGCGAGATTCCATGAAAATCCCGTCTTAAGTCGAGTTTGACTTTTCTTTACTTTTGAGTCGGGTTTGACTTTCTTGACTTTGAAACCGTCTTTGACTTTTTCCTTCATAACTCACACTACTCCCTCCCTTAACCTAATTTTTCATTCAACACAAAATCAAACACAAAACCCTTCCTTCTTCCTTAAGAAACTTTCCCTCTTTGAATATCGATCTTAGAATCGTCGTAACTTCTTCGTTACTTGATAGAATTTACGTAAGTTCGTCTTATTATTCTTCCCTAACCTTCCTCTATCCGTATCGATAATAAAATTATCGTCTTTCTCGCTTTTTAAGCTTTCCGTCTTTCTCAAGATGAACTTTATTCATCTTTTTACGATCTATTTGTAGGTGGTGACCTCCAAGATCCCGACAAAGACTATTTCCTTATAGAAGAGGAGCTTGACGATTAGTAGAGACGCTTAAAGGTAACGGTGAAGGGTTACTCGGTATCATTTACGTGTTTTATGTGATTTCTAGGATATAAACCATGTTTTGATTATAGTTAGTAAGCTTATGACTTGTATTATTGTTGATGGGTGTTGTTTATTGAGTATTTACATGAGTATTGATGAATTAGAATGATAGTCGATAATTATCAAAAGTCGACTTTGATGAAGCAAGGCATTTTCGTGTACTGCTGACCTCAGCCGGTCGACCGGCAGCCGGTCAGACCACCGGCTGGGGCACCTGCTGTATATTTTGGCATTTTTACGTGATTTTGGAATATGAGGTTGGGCTCAGCCGGTCGACCGGCAGCCGGTCAGACCACCGGCTGAGACACCCCCCTTCCTTCCTTTGTTTTTCAAAAGACCCATTGATCCCAGCCGGTCGACCGGCAGCCGGTTGACCTGACCGGCTGGGACACACTGACATTTCATATTGATTTTCGTATTGACTTGTGGCCTGAGCCGGTGGACCGGCAGTCGGTCAGCTTGACCGGCTGGCACCTGCTGGAGTTGTTTGTAATTGTTGTTTACGATTTTCATTTATAATAATTCCGATCGTTCGTTTATCGTATAATTTTACGTAGTGACTTATAATATTGATGTTTTGAATATATGACATTTCATTCGCTTGTATCACATGTTTCGTGAAGGTTTTCGATATGTTCCCCTTTGAGTCGGTTTTTACAAATGAGTCGGTTTGAGCACTATTTTGTCTTGTGCTTTGTATTCTCATTTCCTTGGCTACCTTTCCGTTCGTAAGGCTGTAATGTCGGAACGGAGAGGTATCCTACTGCTTAAATGCATGTGTTAGTGGGCATACGACGACGTTGTTGGGAGTTGAACGCTATGCGTTGTTCGACCCGGCCGTCAAATGTTGTGTACTTGCGAGGTGGTGTTTTTTGCATGTAGCGTACCGCTTGTAATGAGGCTTGAGCTGTTTTTCCGCCTCTTTCGTGAATTGACCTACCGAAGTTGGGGTACTCGGCATATATATATATTATAAGCCCGAGTCTTGGATGCGAAACGTTTATCGCATGTCGAATCGGAAAATGTGATTCCGAGAATCTGGCCAGGTTTAGATTAGGAGTCGTTTAATTATCGTTCCTACCAGGAGGAAACTAGTCTACATATACGAAATGTGATCGTGTATGAGTTCAGGGAAATGTGATCTCGTGGATGCCTTTTAATCATTCTTGTTGGGACACGATGCTAGTGCGTTTCATTTACCGTGAGAGTTGTCGTCTTGAGTCGTCTTTGAATGCGTGATTTCATGACATTATTCATGGTCATTGCATGATTTGACACCGTCATTGTCTTGGTTCGTGAATGGATGATAATAAGTTGGATTTTGTGTAATCATCGCATGACTTGACTTGGTTTGTCTGTTGAGTCTCAATCTTATCAATCTTAAACCGCTAACGGTGAGATGCAAGCCCAAGTGAGCGTATTCGATTGCCTAAGAGTGTCTTTCCCGAGTCGTTGAATAACATGATGGTTACGGATTTGATTTCCACATGATCTTATCATTATATCTCGTATTGCCTATCTATTCTTATCGTAACTCACATGTATATCTATATATGCCTGATTTTACTTTTGTATTTCTTTATATGTACGTTTAAGGTGATATGGCTGGGAGAACCCGGAGTTACTCCCCACTGATTGTGGCGTTCATGTTTTTCATGAATGAACAGGTTGCTTGCATGGATGGCTTTTTGCTTATGCTATTTTGGGTTCGGGTGTGAGCTAGCCGGCGTTGTCCCTGGATGAAACACCTCTAGACGTTGTTTAGCTAGTTGCTAATTCTATTATCGAAATACCAGCCCATCTATTTTCGAAATACCCCATCTATTTCGAAAATACCACATCGATTTTGTAAGATCACTTTTACTTGTTAACCTTTTGGAGAGACTTTGTCTCTTGGTGTGGTATAATTCGTACTCTAGTTTGTAATATATGACACTCCTCGTATTCTTTCCTTGCATGTATAAAAGTTTTTAAAACTTCATATTTCCGCTATAGAATTCACATGCTTGTATGTTTTATCTTTCCGCATTCGCGAGGGTTGTCACATTCCCCATGAAAAATCCAACGGGTATAGGATCGACTAAAACTATACTTTTCTAGGTGAATTTTAACGTCCGGAATAGCCATATACCTAATATTACCACATCTTTCACAAGGGCATGGAATACTAGAAGAACCATTCAAATTGTTCGCAACGACTTCATAAAATTCAGCTAAACCATCCTTATAGTTTGGGTCACTCATATTCGCAGCATTCATCCAAGTTCGCGTCATTTATCTACATTCGTAGTATATATAGTAAGCCAAGTAATTCAGAAAATCCAACTAATTAAAACTAATTCAATAATAAGCCAACTAATTCAGAAAATGCAATGTATAAGGCAACGAATTCACAAATAAACGAAATTCAGGAAATCAATAAAGAAAAATTATTAGAATACCTGATTAATAAGAAATAGCAGACGGAGATGATGACAAAGAGACGATCAGGGAGTATGTCTTAGTGTTTGTGGTTTTGTGATGCAGTATAATCACTTTGTGTTTGTGTTTTTGTGTTGCAGTACAGTATTATTAGTGTTGTGTGTTTTTTTCATCTTTATTAACAAATATTGACAACGGTTATTATTCATAGTAAACCGTTGTTATTAGTTTACTTATTTACAACGGTTAACAAAGTTATACCCGTTGTTACAACTAACAACAACGTACAACAAAATCATATCTGTTGTTATTAATTTACGCCAAATTTTGCGCCAAATTAATAACACATTATAACAACGGGTTTGTTCGTGCCCGTTGTTATTACTTTTCCTTATTTCGCGCCAAATTAATAACAACGGATATAAAATAAACTGTTGTTATTAGTAACTTTATTTACAACGGTTATTTTAGTTCACCCCGTTGTTAAAACTAATAACAACGTTCGAAAAACTAATACCGTTGTTATTAGGTTTAATAAAATTCCGCGGAAAAATAATTATCCATTCCACAACGGTTTTTCTTTATTTTCGTGAGTATGCGTTGTTGATGGGGCGTTGTTATTGCATGAATTTGTAGTAGTGGTACCTTCTATGCTTTAATGTTCACTGGACTCTAGCTTGGGGTGTTTGTTACTTGAGTTTTTGCTAGACTTCAAAAGGGGTTATCCTGGACAAACTTGTTTCTGTCTCCTACTATCACTGGACTCTAGCCCTGGTGTACCTCCTTGGTGCAGGGTTTGCTGATTGGTCTGCCTGGTTCTGAATGGCATTGTTTTTGTCTTGTGTGGGTAATGTGGACTGAGTTGGGGCTTGGCATGGCTTGCTGAGCCCTGGACTATCTTCCTCAATGTCTTGGCTTGGCCTGGCTTGAGTTTGGCCTGTCATGGCTTGTTGTTTGGACCTTGTGACTCGAGCTTCCATCTGAGGGGATCTTGGGGTCAGGCTTGTCTTGTTTGTGGCTTGATCATCAAGGCCCCTTGGGTGAGCTCCTGCTGCAACATTTTACAAGGTAAAACATCTTTGGTCTATGCCAAAAATTAACATGACAATAATCATACAACAAATGACTACTCCATAACCGGATTTGTCAAAAAGTTGTACATTCAATGCTATTGATTAACCTCTTACATGGCAAGACCACCATTACTACATAATCTCATCAAAGCTATCACAAGCCACCACTACCGAGATTATAAGGTAAATCAATTACAACATCAAACTTAAAATGCTTTACAGAAGACAATAACATGTTAAACAATCATAACAAAACAGTAAGCATACTAACAACACTATAAAAAATAACCGATCAAATATCAATTGAGCAAATCATCATATTTTATAAATAGTCAATGTGAGATTCAACACAACTCAACTTCTACATCCTATATGGGTGATTTCATCATCTTCTTGAAAATTAAGCTACCTAAGGTATCATTTATATGCCCTTAGTACGCTTTACATCTATACACCATGCTATCAAGCCATATATGTTTACCCATATGTTACCGCTCAATATCCACATTTTCATGTATCACATTCAAGAGAACTTAATTACATAATATACTCATTCCCATTCATAGGACTCATTTTCATACATTATAAAAACACCATATAATAAAACATATGAAAACCGTACTATTATAAGATACTAGCAAACAAGCATAGTGAAAACACTACAAACATCCATATGACCATATGAATAAATTACAGATCATCAAATACAAAGTGTTAATAAACTAGAAACATAGTCAACCCACATGATAACTCATAATCAAATTTAATATGATTACTAAAACACATGATGATCAATATGATAAATAAAACATTAATCACACTAATATTCATATGAGTATAAACTTGTTTGCACATTAGTTACAACACAATATCAAGATCATTGTTTAAATAATTGATCAAACAAACATAATTGTTGACAAACATAATGAACAAGATATACACCATACATGATCAAAACAATTCTTATCAATAATTAATACAAAACCATCTCATTATACATGATCACATAGAACTTGTGGTAATCACCAATGAGACAAAACTCGACATAAACTATGTCAAATTTCATGAGTGATTCTCCAACTTCTCCTTTGACCAACCAAGAGTGTCTCAAGTCACCATAAACCGGAACTTGGCACCACTTAAAACCAATACACTTGCTAATGAGCCATACAAACAACCGTATTCTACCGCTCTATTTCGCATACCGTGTATTTTTATCTAGAATTATCCATTAGAGACATTCACACCCACCATGTACATTCAATAGTACACCACAGTACATACACAATTCATACAATCAAAATAATACAACCACTATATTAACTTAATATGAATTGCAAAACAAAAAAAGAGATTACCTCTTAATCATGTAATATAATAAATAATAAATAGACACAAAAAGACAACCACTTAATATTATACCATATTAAGATTTAAATTACTCATTAAACATGCTCAATGTCTAAAAAAATTATCTAAAAACCCAAGATAAAATTATTCATACAAGACAGTACTAACATGATTAAAGTGAGTACACAGTCAATTTATAAATTAACAATAACAACTAAGTGGACATACCATAACCGGTATCAATATCATCCATTAACAACAATGGCCAATTAATAAGACATGAAACATGAACATTAAAACCAAACATCCACAAAATTAATAGTATAGCTACTATTATCAACTATGGCATTAACAAGACATGAAACATGAACATTAAAACCAAATGTTCACAAACCAAATAGTATAACTACTATTATCAACCATAACATTAATATGTGTACAACCATGCTCTAGCAATACAAAGATCAACAGTCCACATGTTGACATTCAAAGATTATCATCAACATTAATAGGCATACGATGATAACAACAATCATTACATTACCCATATGGCCATATTGATAAACATACATGCAATGCCAAGAAAATTGCAGGAATCAATTAATGGTACAAACCAAGTTCATTAAATAACATTTCTCATGGCTATCATGCCTATCAATATAAAAAAGCAAATATCATGCATATTAATTAAGACCACCATTACCATATGTGAAATTATCATGTATAAAAATTAATTTGCTTTTAAGAACCATTGTTACCATGATAATTCAAGATGAACACCATGAGGAATTAAAAGACCATCATTTTCTTATAAGACCATAAGCAACATAAAATAAATAAAGATATTGATACTTATCTCAAATGATCATCATGCTTCTATTTTGGTAGTTTTACCAGCATGCCATCCAGAACAACTTTGAGATTCCCATCCATTGTCCGTAAATCCATTGTATGGTTCCACTTGAATATGTCAATTTTCCCATACAAACTCAAGAACCCCAACTGTCAAACGTCCGTAATTTTCAACTTTTGAATATCGTACCGCGTGTGTCATTTCCGTCATCATCAAAGAACGCAAATACTCTAAGAATGTTGTATATTGGTATAAATGACGGAAATTAAACAATGTAAGACGGTATTTATCAACCCAATCGAATCGTGATGAACACACTTTCCTTAGAGTATTTCGACCCTATTAACCTTTGGGTATCACAAAATCTCTGTAGGATAAGACGATTTTCCTTTGTCTAAGGTAAGAACAAAGATGTATTAAACAATGAGAGTTTTGTATTTTCTTTTTGTAAAATGTCAAAAATCTGAAAAATCACACGTAATATTTATTATTACTCTTTCTTATATATATGTATATATATGTAAATATTAATGGATAAGTACATGGGAAATAACCCAAAACTACCATCATTGGATTTCATTTCGAAACCCAATGATCAAAAAAGAAAACCGCGCGTAAAACAAAACAAATACCCTAAACACTACAACCCCGATCGGGGTTTGGGTTACCCGGGTACTTTTAAACAATCAGAGAGTATCAGACACCCAACCCCTATCGGGGCTAGGCCACCCCCGATCGGGGTTATGGCTCTCTTGTTTTAAACACGCAAAACACTAAGGCCCTGTTCTTTTGGACTTAATTTCAGTTCCTATAAGTTCAGTTCAGCTTCATTAAGTTCAGTTCAGTTCAGTTCAGCTATATTAAGTTCAGTTCAGTTTAGTTCAGTTCAGCTCTATTAAGTTCAGTTCAACTCTATTAAGTTCATTTCAGTTCAGTTCAGCTCTATTAAGTTCAGTTCAGTTCAGTTCAGATTACTTTTATTTCAACATTATTATGATTATTATTCTTATCATTGTTATTATTATGTTAATTCATTTAATATTGTTATTATTATTATTATATTTATATTTTTAAAAAAATATTTTATTACTATTATATCACCGTTATAATTATTCTTTATATTATTATATTTATGTTTAATATATTTATTTATTCTTATATTATTACGATTAATGGAAATATTAGTATTATTAATATATATTAATATTATATTTTATATTTTATTGATATATTCATTATTATTAATATTATGAATATTATTATTAATAATAGTAATAATAATAATTATATTATTATTATAATGTTTAAATATATTATTATTAGGCCTATTATTATTATTATTAATTATATTTACTTTATTACTATTTATATTATATATATTTTTTTTAGTTAATATTGTTAATATATTTATTACTATATCATATTGTTATTAATAATGTTATCATTTATATTAGTATTTTATTATTATAATATTTATTCTTATATTATTGTTTTATTTTTTTATACATCTGATTAGATTATTATTAAATAATATCATTATAATATTATTATTATTAATGATTTATATTATTATAATATTAATTATAATAATAATAATAATTATTATTATTATTATTATTATTATTATTATTATTATTATTATTATTATAAGTTATAAATTATATTTTATATCATTGTTTGAATTATTATATTATTATATTATACTTATCATATTTATTTTTTAGTTACTTAATTCTATATATTTATTACTATAATTAATAATGTTATCATTCATATTAATATTATATTTTTTTATTATATTACTATAATATTTTTTTTATATCTTATTTGATTATTATTATTAGATTATATTAATATAATATTATTATTACTAATGATTAATAGTAATAATAATAATATTGTTATCTTTTTATTATTTCAGTTCAGTTCAGTTCAGTTCAGCTCCATTAAGTTCAGTTCAGTTCAGTTCAGTTCAGTTCAGTTCAGTTCAGCTCTATTAAGTTCAGTTCAGTTCAGCTCCATTATGTTCAGTTCAGTTCAGTTCAGACAAATTCAGTCCAAAAGAACAGAGCCTAAAGCCCTGTTCTTTCTGACTTTTTAGAGTTGAACTGAACTGAAATAGAGCTGAACTAAACTGAACTGAGTTGAACTGAACTGAACTGAATGGAGCTGAACTGAACTGAACTGAATGGAGCTGAACTGAACTGAGCTGAATAAAGCTGAACTGAAATAAGCTTATTTGAGCTGAACTGAGCTGAAAAAATAATAATAATATAATAATATACTGATAATAATAATAATAATAATAATAATAATAATAATAATAATAATAATAATAATAATAATAATAATAAATATAATAATAGCAACAATAATTATAATTATGATTATTAGTTGTTATCATAATCATAATGGTAATGATAATGATAAATATTATTAGTTGTAATCATTAGTCTTAGTAATAATATTAGTAAATAGTAATAGTAGTATTAATATTAATATGATTGATTTTGATTGTCATAACATTTATTATAATAACAATAATAATTAGTGATAATAATAATAATAGTAATAATAGTAGTAATAACAATAGTACTACTGGTAGTAGTAAATTTCTTTTAAATTGTGCCTTGAGCTTGATAAAATAATAATAATAATAGTAATTATAATTATTATAATAAATAATAATAGTAATATTAATAATATTGATAATAGTTGCTATTAATAGAATATTCCCCTCCAGTTCATAATAATTTTCGTATTTTGTATTGCATAGTTTTCGAGACGACACTTTGACTTGATTTCTCTTCATTTATATTCAATTTTTTTTTCATTTAAAAAATATGTTTCTAATTTTTATTTTTATTTTATGATGAATTTAAATGTTTTTTGTTATAACGTCTAAGTTTTTATATTTTAAAACTTATTTATGGTCAAAGTTATAACGAGGGATAATTATGAGATGGAGGGAGTATTATTTAATTAATAATAATAATAATGATAATAGTAATAAATTAAATAATAATAATAACTATTATTAATATTAATAAAAAATTTAAGTTTAAGATGAGTAGAAGTGAAGTGAGCTGAATTTAGTGGAGCTGAACTGAACTGAATGAAGCTGAGCTGAACTGAACTGAATAGAGCTGAACTGAACTGGAATGAACTGAACTGAATGGAGCTGAACTGAACTGAACTGAACTGAGCTGAACTTAATAGAGCTGAACTGAACTGAAATGAGCTGAAATTAAGCTGGAAAGAACAGGGCCTAAGTATAACACTTAGTAAAACCGAGTATAAAACTCAACACAAATAACGAGTTGATATACACAATAAACTCGTCATTTCCTTATCCATTACAACCATGAACTCGATATACGATTACATGAGCATACACTCCGTATTCCCGACTCACATTATATCCATTACGAGCTCAAACCGATTTTGACTTGAAAACCCGAATGTACTTAAATGACCAAGTGATCAAAATCACCAACACAATATATTGATGAATGAAAACATTATCTTTGTTAATAAATAAAAGATGTAGTTGAAAGTTCATGGTCTGAACTCCGAGGTTAAGCAGAACTTATATGAATCTTGTGATATTGATTTAGCAAAGCAATCTTCTTTACGTATAACAAGAGGAAATACAGTTTAGTGATCTTATTGAAAGCATGTTATTGTTATACATATTGTACAATTTAAGTTGTACGAAGTATAACTTAAAGAGACAGAGAGAGCATAATAATAATAATAATAATAATAATAATAATAATAATAATTGAGAAAAATGAGATTTAAAATTTAATTTTTAATCGAATTGGCAATTTTGCATGTAGGTTTAAGTTGAAGACGGCTCATATCCCTTCTCACAAGGAGGCAAATGGGAGGATGCCCACTTGGCCTCCCACTTGTCTCTTTGTGAGAGGGGATCGGACCCGTCTTCATTGAAGATGGATATGCCCTGTCTTTAATGAGATCAACTGTTTTTTTTGTATAGAAGTAAGACTTTGAAGAAAAGTAGGACAATGTATGTAAAATAGTGATAGTTTATTTAAGGTAATTCTTGCAGAAACTCCGTAACAATTTACTCATTTACTTATTACCTGTGAAAAATTTCTTTTAACACCGTTCTAATTTTTATATGAGGCCTTCGTGTTTTTTCCTTCTAAGTTTCTCCTTTGTATCTAATATCTTTTTTCCTAATTCTTTCCAGTCAATAGACTATACAAACAGTTGTATTACAACTTGTGGATTCGAATTCGAGCTCTGTACTAAAGAGTTCGAGCTTTCTTGTAAAGAATCTGAGCTATATTATAAAGTTTCTGAGGTCACACACTTAAACATAAAAAAATAAAATAAAATTTTAAAGCTCATAAAAATTACACCTAAACTCGGATATATGTATGATGGTTGTACAATACTTATCATACAACTGAAGGTATAGTAGTATTTGTGAATCCTTTCTGTATTAATTATTTGTATAGATATATTATGTTAGTATTATATGAAGTATTACCTTTTCTTTCAGTGTTCGTTTTCTGCAACTGTTTGGTCTAGTCTCCTGTCTTGGATGGGCATGGTACGGCAAGAGAAGCATCTTCTTGATGAGCTAACGTGCTGCAGTTCTAGCCAAGTCAAGCAGTGGAGAAATGTCTGGTTCAGTGCTAATATAGATGCTACGGTGCATCAACTTTGGGCTAAGCGAAATCAGAGGATCTTCAATGGGCATTTTTTTTTTTTTTTTTTTTTGGCAGCTGTAAAGGAGTGAAATTACATAATGTTATGGCCTATATGACCATTGTTACATCCATAATTATTCAACATAAAAACAAGTTGTAAAACTAAAGAAGCCGATACTACGCCATGACTAAAGATACATCTGATAATATAAACATGCTGGATGAGACGGATAGCTTGGGAACGACGGTCAACTTCTTCCACGTCTTCAGTGATGCTAGGAACTCCAAAAGGCCAACGAGATGAACTAGGTGTACTTACGCCACTAGAGCGTAGAAAAGGATGGTGGAATGCGAGCCTAACAGACTTGCCTCCGATGGAGAGGGTTCTCCTACACCTAGCTAAATCTTCACAGTCCAAAGACCAGCAACTCAAAGAGTCAAGCAAACTAAAAACGAGGAATCCTAAGATCCGCATATCCAAACTCCCAGTGGCACATCCCGCACAAACCAGACAATTAGACATTTTCAGCGAGGAATACCAACTTAAGACAAGAACCATGAAATTAAACGACCTAAGGGAAAGTCTCTCAAAAGAGACGATTATTTGAAAAAACATTAAAGGAAAGGAAGTTGAAATAAGCGACATTACTTAGGGAAGACCACCGCATCCACCCCAACCAACACCACTACCCAATCCCTACTCGACCCTACCACTTCACCTCCAACGCGAAAGCCCCGCTTAAGCTTCCCTCACTCCAACAAAAAGCCGACAGATCGAAAGACCGCCAACACCGACCTCACTCCAACAAACTGGAAGAAGAGCCCAACCACCACAACAAGACCAGTCCAAACAAACCTGACATTCATCACACCCGAGCCAAGGCAATCCACAAGCCTCAAAAATCTCGCTGAACCGCAACCCAACCTGCAACTAGACCAACTAGACCAAGCGACGACACAAAACAGAACCCGATATCCATTACGGAGACAGTGGCCGACAGGTGGGGGTAGGGGGCGAGGGGGAGGGGGAACACCTAATCAAACCAGACCCATAACCGTAAAGGAAACTCCTAAGACACAAAATCAAATGGGCTATACCCATCGACCAAACTTGAACCCAGATAGCCATAACCAGGCGTGGGGGAAGGGGGCAAGGGGAAGGGGGAACACACCTTGGTTACATGCAAGACCGACGGAAAAAGCGAGAAATTGGAGGCAGAGGATACCGACGACCACCAAACCAGCCACCCACCACTAGACGATCGGCCGTCGCGCTGAGAACCGTTCCAAGGGGAGCCAAGGAGGAGGAGTGAGGTTAAAGCGAAAACAAGGAAAAGGAAAGAGGGTGATGATTCGCCGGAGATAAGCCAAGGGATAGACCCATCTCCGGCGAAAAGATAGGGTGAGGAAGGGGGTAGTGCGTGGATGGCGGCTGCGGCGGCACAAGGCTAGGTTTTAGGGTTTTTTGGTTTTTTAGAGAGAGGGAGATTTTAGAGAGAGGGAGTGTAGTTTAGTTTCTCTCACCTTTCTAGTGGTTAAAACTTTGTAAATTTGTAATTTCTTTCTCCTTTGAAATGAAATGATAATCTTTTTGCAATAAAAAAAAAAGTATTACATTTTTCTAATATCGTGACTTTAATAGAATAATGCAGGTATTTTATTTATTACTAAATAAAATGCTTAGTTTAGTAGATTTCATCAAAATATAAAGTCGGTAGTTTGGTAATGTAATGTGAAGTAGATATGTAGTACTCCCTCTATTCAATTCCAAATATAACATTTCTCTTTTACACGTTTGTCAATGCACAAATTGTAACGTAAATATCTTGAACTTTACATTATAAAAAATATAAAAATTTGATATCCTTATTGTACTTATAAAGGCGAATCAAACAAGATCTCATATGACTACGTTTTCTCCCACATATTGCACAAAATTTAGAAGATTTCCTCCATTTAGGAATAGTGTCAAAAAAAAGAAATGTTGTGTTTGGTTTTGAATGGAGGGAGTATTATATTACAAGTCAAACTTTTACCAATCTGTAGAATTGTGAGAAAATTTGATTGAATGAAGTGAGATTGAACAAATTAGGGAGAAAAAACAATCACATTTGCATTTTTTTAAAAAAAGAAGCCAAAAATGATAAACAGTCGAACCATGAGGACATGGGCTAGTGCGGGCCACTATGCGCGACCAACTCGTACCAATAACCAAGCGGGAGTGTAGTGACATTTCTTTAGTTTATGAGGATATTATTGTTGCTTGTAATTGGTTTGACCCTATTTCTTTTTCGTTTGTTCGTAGAAATTTTAATAGGGTAGCCCGTAGCTCATAGGTTAGCGGATTTTGCTCCTTAAAGACTGGGTCGTCGCTTCTACTGCGATGATGTTCCGTCTGACATTGTTCCTTCGATTGTGCCTGATTTACATAATGAGTACTAAACCTCGACATGGTTTTCTTCAAAAAAAAAAAAAACCAAACATGCCATGAACCGGGCAGGGTTACCCTAGCACCAACCCAACCCTAGCCCGAGTGAAGCGACGGGTCGTACAAGCTATTCATGCAGACCATCATGCCTGATTTTTGTTCAACCGAGAGAGCAGACCAGGCCAACCCGCACTGTTGTCCAGGTCTATCTCTCCTCATAGTACTCTAGGTAGCACCAAAACGGACACGGACACGACACGGACACGTGATACGGCATCCCGTGAAATTTAGGACACGGAACACGTTAGTTAAATTTAATAAAATATACTCCCTCCTAGTCACTCATTTCTTCCCCTTTCCTTTTTACACAAAAATTAAGGAAATGAATTTGGAACACACAAAACACACTACCCCACATACAAATGAATTTAGACCACACAAAACAGACAACCCCACATCCAAAAAGGGAAAGATGGAATAAAACCCGACTTACCCAATAAGGAAAGAGGGAATAAATGACCGACTAGGAGGGAGTAGATTTTATAGTTATAAATAACGTATGATTTTATTTTAGTATTAGTATTTGATATTAAATATAAATGATTAAAGATAAAATTTGACTTTGACTATAGTTCATCCTCATTTCCCACCCAACCATCTTCTAATCAATCTCTTTCAGTCTTTCGATCTTTCCTTCCTTATTTATAGGTGTCCGTGTATCCGTGTGTCGGACACAAGACAACTAATTAGGTGAAGTGTCCGTGCTACCTAAATACTCCCTCCGTCCCGGTCATTTGTTTACCTTTGCTTTTGGCACAATTATTAAGAAAATGGTAGGGGACCATTTGTGGTGGTCCTTGGTGGATGACAAGTGGACAATAGTCCCATTGACACATCAAATTACTCATAGAAAACATTCTCAATATAGAAAGGTAAACAAATGAATGAGACACCCTAAAATGGAAATGGTAAACAAATGACCGGGACGGAGGGAGTAATACCACTATCGTATAGTCAGTTAGATTCAAACCCTTATAAATCACCCAAATCAAAATCTCAATCCCTATAGTCGGCTAGTTTCCATCGTATTCTAAAACCCTAATAAAAACACTCCTTCTCTCCTCCTTCTTCTTCTTCCACCTCTTGTGTGCCGTCGCACCAACACAACACCAAACCCTTAACAATGTCGATGTCAAAGGGATCCAAGATGCTTCAGTTCATAAACTACCGTATGCGAGTTACTATCCAAGACGGTCGTCAACTCGTCGGTAAATTCCTCGCTTTCGACCGTCACATGAATCTCGTTTTAGGCGACTGTGAAGAATTCCGCAAACTTCCTCCTTCCAAAACTACCCCTAAATCTGAGGAGCGTCTTGACCGTCGTACCCTCGGTCTTCTCCTTCTCAGGGGTGAAGAGGTCATTTCAATGACCGTCGAGGGCCCACCTCCACCTGATGAGTCACGTGCCAAGTCTACTTCTGCTTCCGCCGCTGCTGGACCGGGTCTAGGACGTGCTGCTGGTAGAGGGATCCCGACCGCGCCGCTGGTTCATGCTCAGCCCGGTCTGGCCGGTCCGGCTCGGGGTGTGGGTGGGCCGGCACCTGGGATGATGCAGCCGCAGATTTCTAGGCCTCCGGTTAATTATCCGGGTGCCCCGGTTATTCGTCCTCCTGGTGGGCCCCCTATGTTCCCACCACCCGGTATGATGCGGGGTCCACCTCCACCGCCTGGTCAGTATATGCAGAGACCAGGACAGGGACCGATGCCTGGACCGCCACCGCCTCAGTACGCTCAGTTTGCTCAAAGGCCTGGGATGCCTCCACCTCAGATGATGCGTGGACCTCCTCCTCCTGGACCGCCGAGACCTGGAATGCAGGGAATGCAAGGAATGCAGGGAATGCCACCGCCTCCTGGTGGAATGCCGGGTTATGGACCGCCTAGACCTGGAATTCCTCCACCCAATGCTCAGCACCCGCCTCAGAACCAGCAGCAGTAGATTCAGTACGCTTTCTGTTTCTTTTATCGTATTTTTGAGACTTGTTTTTTATTTATCTTGTAACATTTGGCTATTTAATTGATCAAGTTTAATTTTCACTGTGTTTGTGATCTTTTTAATTGATAATGTGTGAACATATAAGTAGTTTCTTGAGACCAATTCGAAGAAAGAAAGAATTGGGGTAGTTGGTTGATTAAAGCTTATTTTATTTTATATGAATGGCAAACTTCTTAATGGAATAATCGAAAGAAGCTAGACATCATGTCTTTAGAACTCTCGGGATTAAGAATGACAAACTCAAATCAGCAAGTGGGTCAATTGAATTAACTTGCAGATGCATATAATCTTCTCTACCACCTTTAGAATTCTTATCTCCTTTCAGTAAATCATGGCCATCTACTAATTCTTTGATAATGAATTCATACACGAGTTCTGCATTTTATAAAAGCGTAGGCTTGCAACAATTTTTGTTTCACAGTAAGTTTTATTGAACCTTATTTTTTTCGAGAGCGATTATAAGAAAGAAAGAATTGGGGTAGTTCGGTTGATTAAAGCTTATTTTATTTGAATGGCAAACTTCTTTATGGAATAATTGAAAGAAGCTAGAAGGAATTGTAATGGTTGGAGGTGCTATAGAATGTATACTTCGAACAAAGGATCTTAAACTGACCGATTCTAGTTTCGGAAACACTGGAAAGGCCTTGAAGATGATTATACTTAGTAAAACCTCTGGGGTCAGTGATGCATGTTCCAAAGTTTGATTTGTCTATCTTAATGTGGGTGTATATTTACTGCACAAGTGACATAGTATAATTGTCTTCTAAACGATTCTTTATATGGTGTGTGAATGTTAAGTCTGACTTCGATAGCCACATAAATGTGATTGAATGAAAGTTCTACCAGATATGGTTTGTGTCAAAAGTCTAGTTTTAGTTTACGGTTGGTTGGCTTTAATGATATTTGAGGATGGTGGAGAAACATCAAATCTAATGTGAATCTGGCATTGTTTCATTTAACTTCCCATCAAAGCCTGTTGAATGTGTGGAAATAATATGAAAAAGGAGATCAATTCTCGTTATATTGAACAGTTGGAAAGGGAATTTTTTTCAAGTTATTCCCTCCGCCCCAATCATTTGGTTACCTTTTATATTCTGTGAAAGATACTTTAATCAAAGGTAAACAAATGGATGGAGAAAGTATCGGTTAGTTTCAGAAAAAAAAAAATCACTGCTGCTGTTTGAGAAAATGAGGGAGTTGCATTATTTTTGGATAATTGATGTGTTGAGAGTTACATTGGTTCAAAGTTGGGAACTATTCTAAAATTCCCATTAATATTTTCAAGTTATTCTAGTTTTATAGAACCACTACCCTGTTTTTTTACGCTTAAAAAATGCCCATCTAACAGATGTACTGAGGTAATGGACTCGAGAATTTCATATCATTATTAGACAGTAGAAACTAGAAAGGGGTTAGATACATAGATCCTTTAGAAGAATTGTCACACAGTTGGTTTCAAATACAAATTATAAGAATGGTAGTGAGATATATAAGGTGGTTCATTTTTTGGAATTTAATTCCCACATTCAAAATTCCACATAGATGAAGGTATTTCAGGGATCCGCCGCAGACTTGGGGCACCATAGTTAATGTTTTGACATGATTTTGAAGTAGACATTATCTGGATCTTTGTCTTCTGCATTTTATTTGGATAGTCCTCCCGTTTTGTTCTAATGCCTGGAATTGGTTTAGTGTTGTTCAGACCACTGCATTTCATGTTTTATCTTCACTATTCGCTAGGTAGTGGTTGAAGTTCTCATTGTGCTAAACAAACTACACACATGAACCAATGGTAGGCAGTTCTCTTTTATTGGTTCTAGTAGGATTGTTATACTGCACCTTACCATTGTACCATATTAATCGAGATGAGTTGGCATTTGCATCAGAATGAGTTTCACTATTTATTACACAACCTGAGTGGTAGCATTTTATTCAAAATTTGTTGCAAGATGGTTTTATTGTCAATTTGTTTGATGAATACAAAAGGGAAATGTGGGTAAAGAAAAAGGATTACCCTTATTATCCTTGGGCGTTGGTTGAAATTTAAAGGGAAAGGGAATCAATTAACCTAAAAGCCAACACCACTGTCTTCACCACCATTATCCACCACCTGCCAAAATTACCTACACCGACACCACCACAAGTAGCGGCGTTGGCGACCTTCCTCACCACGCCTCTCGTCGACCCTCCTCATAGCGCCCCACGGCCTCAACAAACACCACAATCCCGACCTCCAAACACCTCACACACTCTAAAATAACCACCACCAGCCTTCAAAACCCCCTCCCCCACCTCTTAAAACACACGATCTAGTGTTTTGAGGGGTGGGCGAGGGGGTTTCGAAGGCTGATGGAGGTTTTTCGAGGGTTGGCCGTGTGTTTTATCAGGTGAGGGTGTTGAGGTTTCGTCGGTTGTTTAAGGGGAGGTCGCCGGCGGGGATGAAAGGAGTTGGGTGGATGGAAGGCGGTCTTTTGTCGGCGCTGGTGGTGACACTGATGTTAGTAGGTGTTGCCGACGACTCATTTTGATGAGTGTCGGTGGTTGAAGTGGTGGTCATGGTATATTGAGGTAAGGTAAGGGTATGGGGATACCCTAGGGGGGGGGGAATCAATCTAAGTGAGTAAGGGGTAAAACTAATCTAGAAAAGGGGTAAAGGGTATGAAAAATGGACCAAACAAACATTAACAAAGGGTAAGAGGATGAAAATAAATGATTCCCCAATACCTCATACCAAACGCCCCCTAAATGTTTGTGGGGATATAACTTATATCCCCTCAAACATTTGATACAATATAATATCATATAAGTCTCGTACAAATAGTAAATTCTCCATTTTGGCAATACTCCCGGGCTATTTAGCTAGTTTTGTGCTCGAACTTCCTAATTTCTACTTCGTACTTGGTATAATGGGTTTAAGTCTCACATGGCACTCTTCTGTTGATTACTCCTTTGTATTCGTATTCCTTTGGCAGAGTCGCCCGGTACCCAAGTTCTCTGACACGTATTTACTATTGGCTGGCAGGTATCCTGAGTTAGAGCTGCACTGCCGGTGATGATGTAGACTTTGTTTTGTTTGAATCAGCTTTAGCTTTTGCCTTGGTGCTTGATGATGAGGATTAGATTTCAATGCTCTCGGCTTCTGGAATTTATTGAACTGGCTTTTGTACTTAATGACAAATATCTGTTTAGAATAGATTGTGCCCCTTTCTCTTAAATAGAACGAATTATGTCGACATGATTTTGGATTCTTGAAATCTGAAAGACTGGAACCCTGTTTATTTGTGGTTAGCAATCTGGAGCATTTCAAATTTTGTATGATTGTTGGATCGCTACCTGACTACCGGAGTAATGGGCATAATTGATCAGTGTCATGTGACTCATGTCTTGACAATTTTATTGTGATGTTCTTAGTTGCGTAGTTGTTATCATCCACCTTCCTGTTTGTACTTAATTACCTCGGTCGGCATCGGGAGCGAATGCCTACTGCTAAAAAGTCACATATGGAGAAAATATTCACTTTGGTAAATGCTATTAAGCCACCACATAAGCTTCATTGAAGCGTTTACTGCTAACTCGTTAAGCATGAAAAAGAATTGCGCCGTAACCCTGTACAACTTGCTGGCTTACATAGATTTGAACATCAGACATCTCTCGACTCCTCCCGTCTAGGGATGGCAACGGGTCGAGTCTGGGTTGGGTCTGGGTCGGGTCCACTAGGACCCGGACCCGTGACACAGATCTTGGACCCGTACCCGACCCAAACCCGCTAGGGTCTAAAATTATCAGACCCATACCCATACCCAACAGGTCCGGGTCGGGTCCGGGTATACCCACGGGTCTGATTTGAATGAACTTGCCAATAATAATTGAATAGCCATGAGCATTCAAAATCTCTTCTGATGCCCAAATTCTACCTAGTATGCAAAACCAAATAAATCAGTATTATCCAAGTAGAGAAGATCTAGCAAAATAGCAATACATCTAGGGTAAATGAAATAAGAAAGTTTACATTATATCCAGCACTAACCATATATTTCTTTTAAGAGTATATTTAGCATAAGAAACCCAGAAATCTACAGCAAATGAAATAAGAAAGCTTCATTAGATTAATTAGGAGAAAAAAAAGAGAAGATCTAAATTAGTTTACTCCAAAATAAGAAACCCCTAATTCTAATGTTGTACCCGAAATAACTCGTTGATTGCCTTCGTAGTTAGCGGTGGACTGGTGAAGTGGTGGTCGGCTGTCAATCGGGCCGCTAGTCGTCATTGTCGTTAGTTGCGCCATGGTCAAGCTTCAACTCTTAGTTGCTAGTTGGTTGTGTTATTGTGTATGTCAGTATGTGGCTAAGTATTTTGTATGATTGTTGAGTTGTTGATGTTGTGTATTAATATTGTCTGTGATATTATTAGGTTAGAAATATTTATTTTCTTATTTTTTTACAAATGTACGGGTCTACGGGTCGGGTTCGGGTCTCGTAACTCAGACCCAGACCCGAAATATTTTTGGAGGACCCATACCCGACCCATACCCATTGGGTATAAGAAAATGAGACCCAAACCCGCCCCATTAGGGTCTGACCCGACGGGTATGGGTCGGGTCTTAGACCCACTGCCATCCCTTACTCCCGTCTCCTAAACTTGGGGAGAGCAGGAGAGGGTTTGCTTGGGGAATTTCGCAGCGGACCATTTGTTAATCTTTGTAGTTTGTGCTTTTATATCCTTAGCTTCCTGTCTCACAAACCTGGGGAGGTGAGGTAATGGCTTTGCTTTGGGAAATTTGTAGCTTACCGTTGGTTAATGTTTTGCAATTGTGCTTCTATTCTTAGGTGCATTTTTAGCGGGAGATACTCAATTTTTAAGACCACATAGGTCTTCAGTTTGAAATGAGGAAAAAAGTTTGTTCCATTTTCGTCGTAGCAGTTGATCTTGTTTCAGACGGGGTGACCCGACTTATTGTATCAGACGGGTTAAATCTCCTCACAAAAGAGTAAGGGGGGCAAGTGGAAGAATTAACCATTATTTTAAAAATGCTTTCTCCGTAACCTAAGTAATGGTTAATCCTAAGTGGAAGGATTAACCAAATTAGGCCGTTACTCGTTAGAGATATATTTTTAAGAATATTTATTTCTAGTTACATTTAAAAAGTGAGAAGATTGAAAAGTATAAAATGACCAATCGTTGTTGATTCGACCTTGTGCTTGGTAAGGCTGGCTAAGCTCTTAGTTGAACTTGAGTTGAGTCATGAATTTTTGAACCCCTCAATTTATAGCTTAGGCCAACTCAATTACATGCATAAAACGTACATTTAAAATATACATGAAAGAAATCCAATCTATTTTATTTTACTCTAATTTCTCATAAGATCCATTCAGTTCAACCTTAATTTAGATTAGTCAGTGCAGTATAGACCATGGTACTCTATGATACCACAGCTAAGTCTCTAATGGGTGGGTCATTAATGTCTAGAGGACTTGTTCAAACATCGTTTTCTAATTGGATCAACCATCCTTCAAAAATCAATTTAAAAAAAAGAATCAAATCAAAGCTCTTGCATATTGACTCATTTGTTTAACAATTAGTCTCATCAAAAACAGAACATATTCGTCTTCAATAAATACAGGTCAGATCCACTCTAACAAAGAGACAATTGCGAGAACTAGTGGAAAGCTAAATAAATTCTTACTTATCTTGTTATAAGATAGAATCCGACCAATCTTCATTTAAGACGGATACCCCCAATCCCCCCCTTTCCTCCCGTCTTCTTCAACTCTTCTAGATCCAAATCAACAAACAACGAAACCAAAAAAATAATGCAACAACACAAACAACCGACGCATTTCTTGAATAAATCCCAGATCTAATTTCCAAATCACACCAAAACAAACAAACACCAAACTCCCTTCTCTCAGATCCCATCCTCCAATGGCGAGATCAACCACCTTCCCGACCCTCCTCTTCCTCATCCTAACCACCATCCTAACCACCACCACAACAACCAATGCAGAAATCAAAACCCTAAAAATAACAACCGACAACCGACCCATGATCCTCTTCGAAAAATTCGGATTCACCTACACAGGCCGAGTCTCTATCTCCGTCACCTCCGTCTCCGTAACCTCACCTCTCTCCCCACCCGACCCATCTCGACTTGGATTCTTCCTCCTATCCGAAGAATCTCTCCTTCAAGTCCTCTTAGAAATCCAACAAAACCCATCTTTCTGTGTTCTCGATTCCCTTTACACAACCCATTTATTCACCTTCCAACAACTCTCCCCACCTCCAGCTTCGTCTTTCAACCAAACCTACCATATTACCAAACCTAATGAATACTCCCTCTTTTTCGCTAATTGCAACCCCGAGTCTCTCGTTACCATGGTCGTATCCACGCAGATGTTTAATCTCGAGTCCAATGGCGAGGTTAAGGATTTCCTTCCAGCTGGACAAACACAGCTTCCGAGTTTGTACTTTTTGTTCAGTCTTGTGTATTTTGTGTTTTTAGGTTACTGGGGAATGGCTATGCTACGGAATACAAAGTCGGTTCATAATATTCATTATTTGATGGCCGGTTTATTGGTTATGAAAGCCTTGAATTTGATTTGTGCAGCTGAGGATAAGCATTATGTTAAGGTTACGGGTTCGCCACACGGTTGGGATGTCTTGTTTTACTTGTTTCAGTTTATTCGTGTTGTTTTGTTGTTTACTGTTATTATTTTAGTCGGGACGGGTTGGTCCTTTTTGAAGCCCTTTTTGCAGGAGAAGGAGAAGAAGGTTTTGATGATTGTTGTACCGCTTCAGGTCTTGGCGAATATTGCGTCTATTGTGATTGGTGAGACTGGCCCCTTTATTAAGGATTGGGTTACGTGGAATCAGGTGTTTTTGTTGGTTGATATTGTGTGTTGTTGTGCTATTATTTTCCCCATTGTGTGGTCGATTAGGTCGTTGAGGGAGACGTCTAAGACTGATGGGAAAGCGGCTAGGAACCTTGCCAAATTGACCTTGTTTAGGCAGTTTTATATTGTTGTCATTGGGTACTTGTATTTTACTAGGATTGTTGTGTTTGCGCTCAAGACTATTTCTGCGTATAAGTATCAGTGGGTGAGTAATGCGGCTGAGGAGATTGCGAGCTTGGTGTTCTATGTTATCATGTTTTACATGTTTAGGCCCGTTGAGAGGAACGAGTACTTTGTGCTTGATGAGGAGGAAGAGGAGGCTGCTGAGATGGCTCTTCGTGATGAGGAGTT
Organism: Heliosperma pusillum; assembly: GCA_022085475.1. Classification (NCBI taxonomy): domain Eukaryota; kingdom Viridiplantae; phylum Streptophyta; class Magnoliopsida; order Caryophyllales; family Caryophyllaceae; genus Heliosperma; species Heliosperma pusillum. The sequence continues at coordinate 25,586 of JAIUZE010066132.1, forward strand.
CGAGCTTTAGGGGAAATTATTGGTTTTCGTGGCTAATTTCAAGACTTTTTCTTATGCATTGGCTGGAGGGCATCGGTTACTTCTTCTCCAGGATTGTAGTAGGATCACACTTTTCAGCCAGTTAACAGGTGTGCAGTTGCCAAACTGTTCTATGATAGTTCGTTTCTGTCGGTTTTACATGTCATAATTTGGATAGTTGTTGTACTTGTTCTATATAGAGTTTTATCGTGTCATTTGATGCCTATACATTTTGTTAAACTTTACAAAGGCAATGTTAAATGCTATTCATTGTTACTTAATTGTGATGTATGTTTAGTGACTGGTTGTTGTTCTATATCTCTTGGATTGTTGACTTTTCTATATGCAGAATTGTATATTTTACTTTGACAACGCTGAGGTCGGAATATAGGGTGCTCTTTTTAGATGGCCTGGTTTGTCTTGCTTGTAAAGTATGAACTACACGAAAAATGTGGAAACTGTAATCTTTGGAAAATGTCATAAAATGCTTCGTCAGTTGCTAACAGCTTTAGAAATGGTCTCTCCAGTATTATACATTGCCTCAATGTCCATATCTTTCTGAAGGACAAAAACAGAGCTATTGTCGATTCTTTGTTTGAGACACTGTTACTCGAGCGATTTTTAAGGCAATGTTGTTGGCAATGGCTTCACCTTGAAACGTGAATTTCAAACTATAGTGGAACTGGCCACAGGCCAGATTCTTCTTTCTTTGTTTTGCATACAACTATACAAGTCACTTTCTGGAGTCCCATTACTTAGGTCTTTAAGACAATGTCCTGCACAACCTTGCTTTTATTATTCCGCTCAATGCAAAATGCCTCATTATTTTTGTTTCTCACACTGTGGAATACTGGAATGTGATCCCTTAAATGCAATTCTCAAAACAACTTTTGAGTATGGATTATTGGGAAACATCCTCTTGGGGGTAAAATGTCATACGTCGTAGCGTCTTACCTCATAAGCAGGAGTTGTACTCATTGCGTTAATCTTAGTTAAAATAAGTACGCTAAGGTGCGCTTAAACCCAAAGCTCAGCGAGGCAAGACACTAGCCAGAACGCCTCGATGCGCTTTAAAAGCGCCTTATAGACAACACACATCTACCAAAGCACACTACTATGCAATTTTTATTTTATTTTTCCCCGTTTTATTATGCCTCTTTTGCTTGGTATTTTTTGTGGTGGGGGAGTTTTTTTTTCTAGGGTGGGAGGTGGTGGTCCTGGGGTGGGGGTGAAAGCTTCATAGGGTTTTGGGGGGGGGGGGGGTTCAACTGGGTCAGATTGTTCAAAGTAGGCCGCCGGCGATGGGGTAGACCTGGGGTTGAAGTTGGTGCTAAGTCTTGGTCATGGGTGTTCAGAGTAGGGGATGTTGGTGGTGGTTGGCGACTTGGCGTTGAGGGGGATGGTAGGGAGAGGGAGAGGGAAGCGTGGGATGTTATAGGGTATCAAATTAGGGGAGTAAGGGGTAATCCTAACATGGAAAATCGGTAATGGAAATGTAAAAAGAGATCAAACAAACATCAAGTAAGGAAAATGTGAGCCAGAAAGTCTTTACTTCAGAACTTTTGTAGGCTTAAATTTAAGAGACATTCTTGTTCTGAAAATTCACCTCTTCCTTGTGGCTGTATTGTAGACTTTCCTATTGTAATCCTTTCTGATTAGTGTTCAAATGGTCACAAATTATTCACTGTGATACATGAGAATCTTTTTGTTGAATGCTAATACTTGCTTGAAATGGTGGATAACTAATGAACAAATGGACGATGGGATAAAGGTTGTCACATGAAATGAATAGGGATCTTTGGATGATCAACTTGATTAACTGTTTAGAGCTCCATTTGTCGTTGGGAGTCAGGAAGTAAACTTGAGGGCTAAGCGATCCTCTTGCTGTCCTGGGGTGTAGGTTATCACCTTTCGGCATGTAAGCACTAGAAAGTAGAAACACAAGTTACACAAAGTACAAGAATTTAGCAAGAAAAAGGGGTGTAGGGGTGATCTTAATAAGGTTTTACAGGCGGGAACTGAGTGCTTTATTATTATATAGTTAAACTAGGTCGCACCCTGAAATCCAATGTTCCAACCTCCAGAAAAGTCCCCAAGTTACTAGTATATTTCCGATTATTATGATTTCTTTTTGAACCAGCTTCTTTGATGGCCCGACTTTCTTCTTACGAGTTATAAAGGTACTTGATGACTTATAATTTTTAGCCCTGTAGCATATATGACAGTTATGTATCTTGTCTGTCATTTTGTGGTTTTACTTTCAGACTGTTCCTCTATCCCAGTATCATCTTAGTTTTGTTTGATTTCTTTGGTCTGCTGTCTATTATACTACGCCCTCCCTTCGCAGGAAATCCACCATTTGCATTTTGCACAATTGTCTCGGCCAAGGCGAGTTTTACCCTTTTACCTTCATGCATAAACACCCCTACATCTACCCCATGCATCAGCACCCACATCCCTATCAAGGATTACACAAACCCCCTTTGAAGTACTCAGCTCTATCACTCATGCTTCCCACGCAGGCACTTTGCCTTCCTATCCCACACCCACAACACTATCACCAACGAGGCAACGAGCGACATTCATTCTCAGCATCACTGCCACAGTGCCACTCATATCAATGATTCCTGTCATGGGAGAGTAGATTGGTGCTGTGGCGGCATAGGTGTCATGGTGGTGGTGGGGTGTGGAGGAAGGTAGATCGGGTGGTTGAGTGTGTTACTATCAGATGTAAGGCTGGAGTTGTGCTGCGTGGTGGGTGGAGAAGGCTGGCTGGGGTGGCTTTTAGAGCGGTGATGATGGGGTTGTTCTGGATCTTTAGTTGTGGTAGTTTATGTATGGTAGCGATGGTGTGTGGTGGTGACGGTCCGATGGATCTGGGTTAGGGGTGTTTAATGTGATGGTGGTTGACGTTGGTTTGGGGGGGGGGGGTGAGAAAGGTGGTGGACGTCGGTTGGAGGTGCAGAGGGTGCTGGGTCTGGTGTTTTGGGCGAGGGGAAGATGGGTTGGGTGAGTAATGATAAGGGTATATAGAAGGCTTTTTTATTGCTACGAAGGAAATGGTGCGAATCCAATGAATGATCTGGAAATGCAAAATGGTGCTTTTCGAGAGAATGGGTGGGGACGTCTCTTAATATAGCATTTAGTATCATGTGTAGCGATCTTTTAACAATCTAACCTTTCCTTTTGGAGTATGTCTCTTCTTGCACCGGCTGTCTAAGAGATACGTCTGTTTCTGGGGCGTGGTAATCAGGGATGCAATTGTTGGTGGTTGTAGCATAATAGATCATCTGTTACTCCCTTATGTAGACGATCTTGTATCTGTCTCTTGAAGGACTGTTTTGTTTATATAATGTGAGACACTGTGACCAACTCACCTAACTAATGGCTGTACCCACACAAACATGAGATAACTATAGCTCAATTGATCCTCGTACAGCCAAGACTGGTTGGTCTCTTGATAATATTCCACTTTCTATTCAGCTGTTAGTAACTCAGACTGACGGCGGTGGATGGCTAAACCGTTTGGATTGGTTGGTGAATGGGAACCCGCGCTGTCTCCTTTCAGTTACTGTACGGACTCCGGGTGTTGATAGCTAATTCCCCTTTCCCAAAGTCTTTCTTTCTGTTAATCCATGTGCATATGCTTATCTGTAACTAGAATGTGTAGTTTCTTGCTTGCTGCATCTTAGTTATGCGTCTGGAAGTCAGATCTGCTCTCCTTCGCGCCTGCACCAACTCTGCCCACTTCAGCGGCATTGACAGTGACGTGTTTCTAATGAGTAGGAAAATGCAAACTTACACAAATGGACTAAAAGTAAACACGCCATTGACAGTGACGAGTTTTGTACACGAGACACGCCATTGGGAATGACGTGTCTATATAGAGTATAATTTTTTTTTTTTACTATATACAGGAAAATGCAAACTTACCCAAATGAACTAAAAGTAAACACTCTATGATACCATAAATAAATCTCTAATGGGTGGGTCATTAATATCTAGAGGACTTGTTCAATCATCGTTTTCTAATTAGATCAACCATCCTTCAAAAATCAATTTAAAAAAAGAATTAAATCAAAGCTCTTGCCTATTGATTCATTTGTTCAACAGTTGGTATTATAAAAACCAGAACATATCCGTCTTCAATGAATACAAATCGGATTCACTCTCACAAGAGACAATTGAGAGAACAAGTGGAAAACTAAATGAGTCACTACTTATCTTTTTACAAAAGAGGATCCGACTAATCTTCATTAAGACGGATATACCCTCTGTCCTTAATGAGAATTTGATCCCCTCTTTCCTCCCGTCTTCTTCAACTCTTTGTAGATACAAATCAACAAGCAACGAAACCAAAACAAACCAATGGCGAGATCATCCACCTTCCCGAACCTCCTCCTCCTCCTCCTAACCACCATCCTAACCACCACAACCAATGCAGAAATCAAAACCCTAAAAATAACAACCGACATCCGACCCATGATCCTCATTGAAAAATTCGGGTTTACTCACAGAGGCCGAGTCTCAATCTCCGTCTCCTCCGTCTCCGCCGTCTCCGTAACCTCACCCTTATCCCCACCCGAACCATCTCGCCTCGGATTCTTCCTCCTATCCGAAAAATCTCTCTTTCAAGTCCGCTTAGAAATCCAACAAAACCCATCTTTCTGTGTTCTCGATTCCCTTTACACAATCCATTTATTCACCTTCCAACAACTCTCCCCACCTCCAGCTTCGTCTTTTAACCAAACCTACCCTATTTCCGTACCTAATGAATACTCCCTCTTTTTCGCTAATTGCAACCCCGAGTCTCTGGTTACCATGATCGTATCCACACAGATGTTTAATCTCGAGTCCAATGGCCCGGTTTATTGGTTATGAAAGCGTTGAATTTGATTTGTGCAGCTGAGGATAAACATTATGTTAAGGTTACGGGTTCGCCACACGGTTGGGATGTCTTGTTTTACTTGTTTCAGTTTATTCGTGTTGTTTTGTTGTTTACTGTTATTATTTTAGTCGGGACGGGTTGGTCCTTTTTGAAGCCCTTTTTGCAGGAGAAGGAGAAGAAGGTTTTGATGATTGTTGTACCGCTTCAGGTCTTGGCGAATATTGCGTCTATTGTGATTGGTGAGACTGGCCCCTTTATTAAGGATTGGGTTACGTGGAATCAGGTGTTTTTGTTGGTTGATATTGTGTGTTGTTGTGCTATTATTTTCCCCATTGTGTGGTCGATTAGGTCGTTGAGGGAGACGTCTAAGACTGATGGGAAAGCGGCTAGGAACCTTGCCAAATTGACCTTGTTTAGGCAGTTTTATATTGTTGTCATTGGGTACTTGTATTTTACTAGGATTGTTGTGTTTGCGCTCAAGACTATTTCTGCGTATAAGTATCAGTGGGTGAGTAATGCGGCTGAGGAGATTGCGAGCTTGGTGTTCTATGTTATCATGTTTTACATGTTTAGGCCCGTTGAGAGGAACGAGTACTTTGTGCTTGATGAGGAGGAAGAGGAGGCTGCTGAGATGGCTCTTCGTGATGAGGAGTTCGAGCTTTAGGGGAAATTATTGGTTTTCGTGGCTAATTTCAAGACTTTTTCTTATGCATTGGCTGGAGGGCATCGGTTACTTCTTCTCCAGGATTGTAGTAGGATCACACTTTTCAGCCAGTTAACAGGTGTGCAGTTGCCAAACTGTTCTATGATAGTTCGTTTCTGTCGGTTTTACATGTCATAATTTGGATAGTTGTTGTACTTGTTCTATATAGAGTTTTATCGTGTCATTTGATGCCTATACATTTTGTTAAACTTTACAAAGGCAATGTTAAATGCTATTCATTGTTACTTAATTGTGATGTATGTTTAGTGACTGTTTGTTGTTCTATATCTCTTGGATTGTTGACTTTTCTGTATGCAGAATTGTATCTTTTATTTTGACTATTCAACTGGGTCAGATTGTGCGAAGTAGTTATGGGTATCAAACTGAGGGAACAAGGGGTAATCCTAACAAGCAAAAGCGGTAAAGGGAATGGAAAAGTAGAGCAAACAAACATCAAGTAACGAAAATGTGAGCCAAAAAGTCGTTACTGTAGAAGTTTTGTAAGCTTGATTTTAGAGACATGCTTGTCTTCTAATAATCCACCTTTTGCTTGTGGCTGTATGAATGACTTTCCTATTATAATCCTTTCTGATTAATGTTTCAAATGATCACTATTTACTCACTTTGATACATGAGAGTCTGATATCTTTTTGTTGAATACTAATACTTCCTTGAAATGGTGGATAACTAATGAACAAATGGACAATGGGATAAAGGTTCTCACTTGAAATGAATAAGGATCTTGGGATGGTCAACTTGATTAACTGTTTAGATTTCCATTTGTTGATGGGAAACTTGAGGGCTAAGCGATACTCTAGCTGTCCCGGGGTGTAGTTTATCACCTTTTAGCATGAAAGCAATAGAAAGTAGAAACACAAGTTACACAACTCCAAGAATTTAGTAAGAAAATGGGTGTAGGGGTGATTTTAATAAGGTTTTACAGTTGAGAACTGGGTGCTTTATTACTATGAAGCGAAACTAGGTTGCACCCTGAAATCCAATGCTCCAACCTTCAGAAAAGTTCCCAGTTTACTACATTTCCGGTTATTATGATTTTTTTTGTGAACCAGCTTCTTTGATGGCCCTGACTGTCTTCTAAAGTTTCGCAAAGGTACTTGATGACATTTGATTTTTAGCTCCCGTAGTATATACTCGTATATAGCAGTTAGCTATCTTGTCTGTATCATTTTGTGTTTGTACTTTCAGACTGTTCCTCTATCCCAGTATCATCTTAATATTTTTTTATTTCTCTTATCTGCTGTCTATTATACTACGCCCTCCCTTCACAAGAAATCCACAAATTGCATTTTGCACAATTGTCTAGGCCAAGGTGAATTTTACCCTTTTACCTACATGCATAAACACCCCTACATCTACCCCATGCATCGGCACCATACATCCCTATCAAAGATTACACAAACCCACTTTGAAGTAAGTACTCAGCTCTATCACTCATGCATCCCACGCAGACACTTTGCCTTCCTATCCCACACCCACAACACTATCACCAACGAGCGACATTCTTTCTCAGCACCACTGCCACAGTGCCACTCACATCAATGATTCCTGTCATGGGAGAGTAGGTCGGTGCTGTGTCGGCATAGGTTTCATGGTGGTGGTGGGGTGGTGGTGATGGGTGTGGAGGAAGGTAGATTGGGTGGTTGAGTGTGTTACTGTCAGATGTAAGGCTGGAGTTGTGCTGCGTGGTGGGTGGAGAAGGCTGGCTGTGGTGGCTTTTAGAACGGTGATGATGGGGTTGTTCTGGATCTTTAGATGTGGTAGGTTATGTATGGTACCGATGGTGTGTGGTGGTGACGGTCTGATGGATCTGGGTTAGGGGGCTCAATGTGATGGTGGTTGACGTTGGTTTAGGGGTGAGAAAGGTGGTGGACGTCGGTTGGAGGTGCGGAGGGTGGTGGGTTTTGTGGGGAGGTGCGGGGTCTTGTATTTTGGACGAGGGGAAGATGGTAGGGTAAGATATGTCAAGGGTATATAGGAGGATTTTTTATTGCTACTAAGGAAATGGTGCGAATCCAATGAATGATCTGGAAATGCAAAATGGTGTTTTTTGAGTGAATGGGTGGGGACGTCTTTTAATATAGTATTTAGTATTATGTGTAGCGATCTTCTAACAATTTGACCTTTCCTTTTGGAATATGTCTTCTTGCACCGGCTGTCTAAGAGATGCGTCTGTTTCTGGGGCGTGATAATCAGGGATGCAATTGTTGGTGGTTGTAGCATAATAGATCATCTGTTACTCCCTTGTGTAGACGATCTTGTATCTGTCTCTTGAAGGACTGTTTTGTTTATATAATGTGAGACACAGTGACCAACTCACCTAACTAATGGCTGTACCCACACAAACATGAGATAACTATAGCTCAATTGATCCTCATACAGCCAAGACTGGTTAGTCTCTTGATAATATTCCACTTTCTATTCAGCTGTTAGTAACTCAGACTGACGGCGGTAGATGGCTAAACCGTTTGGATTGGTTGGTGAATGGGAACCCGCGCTGTCTCCTTTCAGTTACTGTACGGACTCCGGGTGTTGATAGCTAATTCCCCTTTTCCAAAGTCTTTCTTTCCGTTAATCCTTGTGCATATGCTTATCTGTAACTAGAATGTGTAGTTTCTTGCTTGCTGCATCTTAGTTATGCGTCTGGAAGTCAGATCTGTTCTGCTGCTCGCCTGCACCAACTGCCCACTTCAGCGGCATAAAGTCAGATTTGTTCTTGTCTGTTTCAGACGGAAGTGGCCGTCTGAAACAAGAATGTGCTAAATACTTGAAATTGAAGTGGGATGGATACAATCATACAAATACAACTTATAATGACTATATACTTGTAGTCAGTCGTACAGAAGACCGTAAATGCGTATAACATCGTATATGGTCGCTATACATAATATAATGGTTTTATGTTAAATTTTTGTGCTGAATAATACGTGGGACACATTTTACATAAATAAATGTAAAGGTTGCAGAAATGCAGGAGTTGAGAGGTCCTGGGTTCGACTACCAGCTGGGGCGATGATCACTTGGCCACTGCAGCTCCCGAAGAGAGTGGCTTACATGGTCCATGTAGTGGTGCGGGAATGCATGGGCCCGGGGGGGATTCAACCCCCTCGTCATCAAAAAAAAAAATGTAAAGGTTGTAGGAAAAATCACACCATCACAAATTAGTAAAAGTTGATCATTTGACTTTATCTATTACCATTGACTATGGTGTTCGACTTTCCAGTTTGTTACCCTCCCCCTTCAAACTAGTAGCCCTACCACTGTCCCATCTATTTCGATCTTTTATAATTTCTTTCCTTTTTGAGCTGACCGTAAGTCTATCTTAAGTTAAGACGACTCATCTTAAATTTAAGACGGATAGTGGCCGTCTTAGCATCGAAGTGAATGCTCAACGTTTTTCTACTGCTCGTCAGTTGCAGTTGTCACTAATATGATAATATGAAAATAATTAATAAGGCATTGAGTAAGAATTGTTTTCAAACAGAGATTCAACAGTACTATAGGCTGCGTAATGGTATATACTGAAATATAGTTTGAAAGTTGTCTTTCTTAAAATTAATATATCGGTTTTAAATTTAAAAACGAGTTAATAACACCTCAATACCTCATGCTCGTGTTAACATTGGCTTTTGGATGAAAAAACTTATACCGTGTACATTAAAGATGGAGAATACGAGATAGATATAATACAATTAATAAAATTGACGTAAGCGATAAGTCTACTTTATATCCTTCTGACAATAAATATACAAATTAGCATTCACGACGAGAGCAATGCGAAGGAGAAAAAAGTATGATGAATTTTATTTTTCTTTTTTGTTTTGTAAAAGATAATTACTTTTTATTTTGTTAATTTGTTTTGTTTTTTTTGTGTTTTCACTGATTCATCATTACCTTTTTAATGTCAAGAAATCTTGATTTAATGCAAACTTTTTATTTACGTTTAGTTATGGTGCTTTACATAGAATGCTTATCAAGATATCACGACTCTCTTTTCTCGTATTCACAAGCTAATTTTTATTATTGTATTTGTATTTGATTAATTTGCTTTTATTCTATTCGCATTTTTTGTTTATAGTTCATTTTTTTTCAGGGCAACGCTAAAAGTACTATTTACCCACATGGAATATGCATGACTCATAACTCATAAGGCCATACTTACTTTTTACATAATTATACAGAACACTAATAAAACATAACAACAAAGTAGATACGATGAGATAACATCGTCCGGAATTTGAAATGCGTCGGTGGAGTACGGTAGAATGGCCACGAGCGTCATTTTCCTCTTCATCATCATCCAGATTGATAACATCCTAAAACAACTAGTCAATTGAGCTGACGAGCGACACAAACATGATGCACCTACGCCATAAAAACGTATATGAACAGGTTTATAGTTAACTGTTGATCGAAACGAAGTATATATTTACATTTATGTATTTCAAATCAATTTATTACTTAAATCTTAGCTTGCATTGTTGCGGTAGGTCTAGGCCTCTAGTTAGTCAATAGCTGAATTTGTAAAACCCGGTTACGAAACATCGTCGACGTTTTATAAAACATCGTCGACGTTTTTCATAAAAAAGACCGTCACTACCCTTTTCCTTTCTCTCACTTCAATTCTTCTCTTTCACTCTCCTCTCCTCTCCCTCTCCCGTACAACCACCCCCACCACGACCCCACCACCACCAGCACCACCACGACGCCCCCCTACCGCCGTCCTCCACCACCAGTAGCCACCACCACCGTCGACAACACAACCGGCCAAAGGTAAGTTTTGATTTTCTTTTTATTTTTGAAATCGTTTTTACATTGAAATATGTTTAATTGATATGAATTTGGTGGTTTATATGTTTAAATGTTATGAATTTGTTTATGTATATATGTTTAATTGATTTGAATTTGTGAAATTTGGATTAAAGTTGTTGAATACGGTTTTTTGTTTTATGTTGTTGAAGACGGTTTTTTAGTTGATTTTGTATGTTGGAAATGTAATATGGCGAAATTTGTGGAAGTAGTGAAAGAGGATTATTAGATTTTTGTTGTCGGAAGACGGTTTTTGTTGGTGGTATTGAAAAAAGACGGGAAATTGGACGTTGGTCACTAGGACCAACGTCTGGGCTGGACGTTGGTCACTAGGACCAACGTCTGGGCTGGACGTTGGTCACTAGCACCAACGTCTGGGCTGGACGTTGGTGTTGATGACCAACGTCCAGGGTAGACGTTGGAGATAGTTGAACTGTTCAAGAGGTGTTTAACAGTTGTCCCATATAGGACTTTACACTCTCTATGTGAAGGGGACGGCCGGATGTTCGTGGGGCCATTTCAGAGTCTAAAAACCTATGAAATGTATGTAACTTACATAGAGGAGGAGTTTTATAGGCCTAATGGTTCTTCATCCGAAGGATATTCAACTGATTAAGTGTTAATGAAATGTATTTAACGCTGATTAATTGTTTGTTCTGCACTTGATCGTTGTAATATTTATCAGTTTTTAATTAATGAATAAAGTCGTCAGTTAAGTTGTCACATCGTGCTCAGAACTTTATTAAATTCGTCAGTTGAGTAGTCACATTTTGCTCAGAACTTTATTAAAGTCGTCAGTTGAGTAGTCACATTTGGTTTGCAGCATGGGTATTTTAATCGTTTCTTCTATGTAATGTAATTTTAAGACTTTAACTTATGTGACCTTGATTCGAGTATTGTCAATTTTATTTAATCAAAAATAAATTGAGATAAAAGAAGAAAAAATAATACATAAATATTCATCAATTACACAAGTACAACAGTCAAGACTTATCCCTTCTTGTGCGACGCACTCTAGGTGTCGTTCCCATACATGTGTGCCAGTTTTCGAAATTTGTCTTGTACAAATCTTCATAGTGTGCAACATTTTGTTCTCTATACCCCGCCCAAGTCATCTCTATTGGAGGCATTGGAACTTCTTGAGGTGGTCCACTACAATGCAACCGCATCCAATGTTGGTGGTGATTTAAAATCCACAAAACACCATATGGGACCGGACTTTGAGGACAACTTCTTAAAGGCAAAAATGTACTACATTGCCATGTACTCGGACTAGACGAGGCCTTACCTATGACACAAATTGCCCAGTTAAACAACGATGCGAAAACATACAGATGAACGTCATGCATCCAATGTTCTTGACCACAACCGGTGTTGTTGGAAAATTCAATGCGCCTCAAAGTGTTGTCAAACATAGTAAAACCATTATTTGTGACGTAGGTCGCATCAAAATAATCCTTGTACACCTCAAAACCCCTAATCTCTCGAGCACACCATTCTCGCATCACTAGATGGTCAGTTTCTCGACCCCGGGCAGCATGAGACAATACTCGAAAACCACAATGACCATCATCACCTACATCCACCCAACCATCAAAAAAACACCACATCTCCTCCGGGACCCCCCATCTTTTATTCCAGCTTGACAAAGGACCCCTAGTGTAAGCCAATTCCAAAGGTGCACCGACCCTCACCTCATCAAAATCACCAACTGTTGTTTGTTGAGTGGTCGTCGATCCATCTGAACCAGGTGTCCCAAACTTCCTCTTTACATGTTCAAAAAATTACTTGTTCCTAGTAGTAGATCCTCTTGGTCGACCCTTGGGGTTTTCTCTAACAGGGGGTGGCAATACGTACTCGTCTTCCGGATGAAGAAAGGTGCGCATCTTCTCAATAAAAGATCTCTTACTTGCCGGATCACTACTCCTCATTTCATTGACGAGCTCTTCAAAGGCATCATTATCGTTTTTCGGCATTGTGTCATCATTGCCATACTCCAATGTCCTCCAAAATGAATGAACTTGATCAAGGTGAACTCTCTCATCATTGTTTTTCAAACCAACCAAGAGACAAGCACAAGGTAAGCCATGAGTAGTTCTTAAAGCACAACCGCATCCATTAACCAACCCGATCCCTAACTCAATTCCCCTCTTAGTTTCATTTTCCATAATCCCGATGGCTTTTAAGGACACCTTTCCTTTCAACAAAGAAAACAAATGAGATGTATGACGAGGTTTACTTCTTGACTCCTCGAGCTCTTTTCTTATTTTGGAGTGTTGTCCTTCAAGCATAGAATGAATACGGGACCACATAGTATCAAGGGTTAGGCTAGAACTTTTCAACCAAGCCTTCAAAAGAGAATGAGAGGACTCCACCCGGGAAGTAGCCGTGTTTCCAAGATGGAAATACCGGTTCGTGTAGCATAATATGAACCCTGTTGAGTACGGGCCCCATGTTTTTGCCGCATAAGTCGCCACAACCATCCAATTTTTACAAAAGGCGGCCCAACGCAACTCGTACTCTTCCTTTGTAGTAGCATTTATCACTCCATTCCAACCATGCTCTTCATTGCACATGATTTGCTTTGTGCGCCACTCATGCTTTGACCACGATTGTGCTTTGCTCTCAACAGCACGGTTCAAGTGCCAACGACACAACAAGTGAGGTGTAAGAGGATAGACGGACCGTAGAGCCGCGATCAAACCCAACTCCCGATCAGTGACAAACGCTGAAATAGATGCTTCGGTGAACTCGAGAAGCATTCCCAACTTCTTCAATAACCATTTGTACCCATCTTCCGACTCAGAAGGAATCAATACACAAGCAATCAAGAATGAAGATCCACATGGTGTGACACCAACAAGCTCAACGAGTGTCATCTTGTACACATTGGTCTTGTATGTCGAATCAATAAGCACAACATGTGGATAAGTACGAAACAGCTTCACGGCTTCCGGATGAGACATGAAAACATGAGAAAGCTCACATGTCTCGGGATTCTTCTCATGCCAATGCACATATTTCGCTTCTACAGCTAAGGACAACATTTGTTGAGCGGGATTTCGATTCCCTCTCATTTCACGCCTCAGCTTGGTTGTCTCACTATATATTTGGGTGCTTGAGGGTTGCGGTTTTTCCGGGGTTCTTTGATGAAGACCGTTTTTAATATCTCTCGGAGGAATCGAGGCCCGGATTTGTTGTTTCACATACTCTTTCTCTTCTTCAGTTAAACCCGCAAAATGCCTATGTCCATCCTTGTACTTTACCAACTTGTGGTTGTGCTTCCCAAAACCAACGGCAACCACAATGTTCCAAAGTATCGTGGGTTTATCCTCGAATCCCCGAAACTTGTTTTGCACGGCTCGAATACGAAATTTGCAATCACATTTAGGTGAACCGGATTGTTTCCTAGGATTATCGGGATCATACTCTCCCGGTGGCCTCCCGTACCTAGAACAACGCAAATATGAAGATAACAAGTCGGGTTCGCTACGGTTTTTCGCTCCATTAGTTGCTTTCACCAATGCAAACCCATTAGCAAACGCTATCTTTTGGGCCCAATCAAACGCTTCGTCACGAGTATCAAATCCTATATCCGTCACAAATAAAGGGTTGAAATCGAACCCGTTATCGACAAATTCCTCAAATGAACCCTGTTTACAAGCGGAAATTACATTAAAACTTAAATAAACCGTGCGAAAACACGAGAAATTACACGAAAACACGAAAATACGCAAGTAAACTTGAAAAAAACGTTGCAACACTACTTCAACGTCCACTGTAGACGTTGAACCCTATACATAACGTCTAACCTAGACGTTGATATGGGGTGTCAACGTCTAGGACTGACGTTGTACATAGAGCATAACGTCCATATTGGACGTTGATATTGAGAACCAACGTCCACTTTGGACGTTGATCTACCTTCATAACGTCCACCTTGGACGTTGATTTGGGGTATCAACGTCTAGGTGGGACGTCAATGTTGCTTATCAACGTCTATATTGGACGTTGATTCCCCATATCAACGTCCAATATAGAGTTGCCTACCCTAAATCGTCCAAAAATCATATCAATATTCATGAATTCGGCATAAAAAGTATAAATCGACTTCAAAAGGGTGTTCAAGAATCAACAAATGTCATAGGCTAGTAACGGAACACTAACAAAGAGAGCAATGGAAACCGTCTTTCAAATTTACGTTAATGGAAAACTAAAGAAACAAAACAAAAATTACGTTAAAGGGTATGCATAACGTACCGATGATTCATTGTCCGCCATTGACTACCGTTTAATTTGATATGAAAACCGTCTTTCAAATTTTTGTGGAAGTTGTTTAGATTAGTTTATGAGATTTTTGAATTTTAGAGAAAAAGTTAGAGAGAGGAAGGAGAGAAAAGGGTAGTAGTGGTCTTTTTTTTAAAAAACGTCGACGATGTTTTATAAAACGTCGACGATGTTTCGCAGCCCTCTTTGTAAAATGGCATTGACATTGCATGCGTAAAAGGTGAAGTTGGTAAGAGCAGTGATAGTGATGCACTCATTTAGACACACAAAAGTCATTTCCAGATGCCTTTGTTTAGTCTTAACATGGGTCACTCAACACTCTTGCTATCAAAAACACATTCATTACTAATCATACCTAATCATTTCACAAACCTTCTTTACTTCATTCTTAACCTCTATTAATTTCCTCTCCGTCTCTTCTCTTTCATGTCTTTGCTTACAATGTAAGCCTTTACTTTTTATATACCCTTCATAATAAAGTCTACATTAAATTTCCCCTCCAAATAACATCCAAAAAAGCAAGAAAAATGAGTTCAGTATGCATCTCAAGCTGTGTAGAAGATGCAAGGGTCCCGACTCGAGTGCGAGCCACGTACACGAATCTGTACAAGTGGCCTGAGTCAGACGCGGAGTTTGTTAGGTCAGTAAGCTTTAGGGGTCCGGGACACTCGAGGCCGAAAGTGGTGGAGAGTATCTCATGTAGGCAGGTTTATCTTAGGAGTTATACTTTCACTAGGAAAGAAAGTGTGAATGAAAAGACTAAGAAGTGTTTTGATAGAGTTAAAGAAAGAGTTGTGAATGTTACAAGGAAAAGAAAAGAAGATAATTGGTGGTTTGAGGGTAAAAGGGAGAAAGTGAAGAATGTTAAAGAAGTGTCTTGTGCTACTTTAAAGGCTATTTTTAAGAAGTTGTTGCTTTGTTCTGCAAGTGTAGATGTTTTGGATGTGAGTGATTCTCTTGTAACATAAGTTATGATCTTAAAACATTTGTGTTTTTATGAATCTTGCTTTTATTTATTGTTAAGCTTACAAATTGCATGTAGATTGTTTGTTTTTTATGTATGATGTTTATCAACTAGATGAATACATTGATAGTTTGATACTTAGATGGTTATTATTGAGGATATTAAGCTCGTCTGAAATGAGAATTTGCTGTTGTGATATTGATATGGTCGTTGACTTTACGACCACTATGCGAATATGGAGTATTCTTACCCTATTGTTTTGAAACTTGAAAGAGCGTGTATGACTTTCGCTAACCTTCATCATCAACGATGTGATGGGTTGGTCTCTCTCAAAAAACCAAAAAAAAGATGTGATGGGTTGTTGATAGTTTCTTATTGCGGAGTACTTCGTATTCGATAGGTAATTCAAGTGGGCGTAGGCGCGTTGTAGGCCTTTGTGACCAATAATAGAGATGAACTCACGGAATCACAGTCCTTTAATGTTTAAGGTTTTGGTACGACGTGAGGATCTGTCGGTCTCGAATTTATACTTGGGATCTCACGTCTTGGGTCACTAAAGTTCTAATATCTTGTCGGGCCGGGTTTAATAGGGGTGCTCGCACTCGCTGAACAAAATGAAATATCCGAAATTTTTAGTAAAACTTTCGACTCCTTTAAAATGAGTTGCTTGTATCTTGTGGGTAGTAATATTGCCTTTATATTGTCGAACACTATACCATTAGAGAGAACTATAAGTCTATAACCAATGCTATTAGCAAAAGATCACCAATCCATTACATGAATATGAACTGCTAACTTGAATTTGCATCCAATATTTAAGCTTGGAACCTCAAGGTCATTAAGGCTCAAATACTAGATGACTATTTTAACAAAACATTTAAACTAATGATAAAGATTGAATTAATTATTTAACAATAAGAGTTAGTTCAGTTGCTAAGAGCATTTTTATTTCAACCATGAAGTTGAGAGTTTGATTTTTATCCGCGAAATAGTGTGTATCGTAAAAAAAAAATTCAATTAAAAATTTAGTACTTTTATGTGGTTGTTCGAATCAATCAATATCCTAATAAAATTGCAAATTGGACTCTAAATGGGTGGAACTAGGGGAGCATTGGACAGTTGGACTATTCCTACTTGCTAGTTGCTACCTAATTGGAGCTATTCCTTTTCATATTTTACTTTTAAGCCATGTCCATAAGGCCAGGATTCAGCTAGAGAAAGGAGGTGAGAAGGCCAGATTTCCAAAAGCTTCATCCAATCAAAGGCCCAATTCATAACAATGAGTGTGTTAAGTCCTCCACAACAAGTTTAATTATAGAATTAAGCGTATGAGATCGGTTCACAAGTAAGTGAGGTTTCATCCTGAAACCAATTGGGTGATAAGAGGAATAACCCACTTTTATATAAGCTAGTCAATTCACTATTATTCTACCGATACGGAACAATGCCCCAACACACTTATGGGAAGATCAACTCAACAATCTCCCCTTTCACATGTGTGTTGGCCTGACCTCTAGCTCCCCCTCACTCGGTGCTACTCACTCCTAATTACAGCGAGTATGTGTAGAGCTTTCACGGGTAGTGGGAGTTCGGGTAGTGGGGGTGGGTACGAGTATTGTATCGTACCACCCCCAAATCCCACGCGAGGCATGTCAGTCTGTACAAGGTTGTCTCCTATAAATAAAAGACAAATTCACCACTCTAAGGTAATTGATTTTAAACTAGCTATTCAACTCTCTAAGCCTTTTCTCTCACTATAATTGACTTCTAAAGGATCTCTCCTCACGAGAAGTCCACTCGCCTCAAGGGTGAAAGCATAAAGCTGACTTAGGCATCAGAGGGGCTTTCCTCGGACCCCCCGATGCTAGGTTTGTCGAATATTTCAGGAATGCTTCGTGAAGAGAGGAGAACAAGTCCAAGGACTCCAAGTCCAAAGAGGGAGTGACGCCGAAATCAAAAACGTCTTAACACATTAAACTACTCATTATTCTCGTGTAATTTGTATTAAGGATCTTGTACAATTTTACAAGCCCAATCAAACACCTTCTTAAGGTTTGGTTGCCATGTCGTAGCTAAATTCCCATCGATTTCAAAAACACGTGAATTGCTTAAAATTCATTTTCAGACAAACTAATTTTGCACAATAAGACGAGATTATGTGATTATTTTATGGTCAAATATAACTACCATGAGAGAAGCTAGTGTTACAACTTATGGTAACTTGTTTTCCAAAAACGTAAAATGGTCTCAAAGTTTGGTCTTATTGTTTAAGACGAAAACCGCCTCTCTAAATGAAGACCAACTAGGTAATCAAATTCCTCCATAATGGAGAAATTGACAATGCCCGGAAAAAGAACAATTAATGGGCTTGCGCAACCAAACAACTCTAAGTTCTCCAATTCAACCACATTTGTAATGATAACCAAATGACATTTTAGTGCTCGTCTGGAGAAATGAGATCTCCTAAATTCCCACAACATTTGTAATAATACTCATAATACTCTATTATATTCTAAATTAACATTTTCTAACATCCTCATATTCTCTAGTAAACAAATCAAAACTTGGAGAAAGATTAGTAATAAAAAGAGATGAATGACCCATTATTTTTTGAGTTAGGCTATAGATTGGTTCATTTTAAAGTAACTTGAGTTGATAAACAGCATTATCTACCAAAACCCAAGTCCATGGCTAATTCTCAAATGTCACGTTATCTTATAAGATTAAGATTAAGATATGCTCTCTTTTATAAACATTTAATTAAATTAATATAATTGTCGATCAACAACTCGGTACCTGCCCTTTTCCCAAGTCATGCAAAATTAAAACTACGAAACAAAATATCGTGAAAGAAAACATTGATAACGTGAAGGGTGTAATATATACAAGTTTAGGTGATTAATGAGCCACTAAGAGATGGTTAATTGTAGATTCAATTGAACAAATGTTTTCACATTTGAATTTCATAATAACAAATTGCTCTTTGCCCCCTCATGCAAGTATTAGATAGATGTTCCCCCAATCATTATTCATTACTCACTTTTTGGAAAAACTAAGAGAGGGAGTAACGTCGTCAAATGAATTCAAGAGATCTAGTTCAAAAAGTCAAATTAAGGCCCTAAACAATTGGAAAAACTATATTTTTAGCAAATGATATTCGAACCAAGACTTGGCAAACGGGTCAACCGTATCAGGTTATAGGATCATTTTAGTTCGGTTAGGGTCATTTTGGGTTTGCAAGAACTCAAGCCGGGTCGGGCCAGTTTGGTTTATTTCACGTTCAGGTCATTTTTAATTGTATTGTTATCAAGTATTGGGTGATTATGATCAATATGCGCCAATAAACATTCAACATGTGTTGCATAGGGTCAGATCAATTTGGGTTTGGCTCAAATTCGTGAATTATGTTTGTGTGCATGAAAGTCATGTTATTCGGATCAGGTTACTTTTGCTATGTCTACTTGAATCTGAATATTTAGTTAACAAATAAATTTCAGAGTATTTGATTCTAAAAACCTTTTGAACATATAATTAAACGATTCTACGAAAGAATAATATAAAATGGAACATAGTATACACTCACAAAAAAAAAGGTATGGAAGATAGTATACACTCACAAAAAAAAGGTACTATACTAATGTTAATGAAATAGGAGTATGAAATTAGACCTCTCCCATTGAATTGGACAAACAAAAAGGGAAATGCTAGAAAATTGGGAGGTTAATTGTAACAATTATTCCAATCTTCATGCAACAATTCTCAACAAAAATAATAGAGAATTCGCTTTAAACGTGTGAAGATGTCACATATAAAATTATTTTATATTGGAGAAAGAGAGAAGTATAGTATACTTTATAAAGGAAGAAGCTACTCCATTCATTGTCATTTGATTTTGGGATGGAACCTCCTCGGATTTATAAAGTGGACACTCTCTCCTCCTTGACGGGCTCAACCCATGCCCAAATGCGAATCTAACATTAAAATACGAGCTCAATGTTTAGTCCTGGGTTCTGAGACGAAGACGGGTCCGAAACGATATGTCCCGTCCAACGAATAAAGCGAAACTAGGCCATTATTTGGCGGGTCCAAAAAGTGACGACGTTCAGGCTGGACGAAACAAGTTAAAAAAGAATAGCGTTCTACTCCACCCATTGCCTATTAGTTTTGGATGAAACCTACTTGAACTTATGAAGTGGACGCCCTCTCTTCCTCAATGGGCCCAGCCCGGCCCATGTGCGAATCTAACATGGTATCAGAGCCCAAGGTTTAATCCTGGGTTTCGACACGAAGACGGGCTCGAAAAACGACGACGTTCCCGACCGTCCAACAAAAGGCGAAACTGAGCCACTATTTGGCGGGTTCGAAAAGCGACAACGTTCCCGCTCGACGAAATACACTGTCTCCTCCTCAATGGGTGCGGCCCGAACCATGTGTGAATCTAACAAAACGTCCTAAACTCTAAACTTTGCTGATTGTGAAATTGAATTTCTAAATGTCATCTCACATATTGTTGATAACATCATGCTACATGGGCAAGTATGAGTGAACATCATTGCTCTACAAAAACGGACCTGCAAAGGATCCAACGATGGCTAAAATCTCAAGACTACCGAAAAGGCGAAAAGTATGTGCTCCTTAAGGTCCGTTGCATGGAGTTACGAGTAATTCGTCCCTGAACTGAAACTGAAACTGAAACTGAACAGTACCACATGTATAATTTATTCAATAGTTGATCTTGATTGCTGAAAGTCTGTCTTAAGATCTTATACTCTTTAGTACAATATTATACGAGTAAAACCTACTCGTAAATTTAGGCAGGATCGAGTCTGTCTCGAGATCTTATACCCTTCTGAGGTCCTTCATCATTATTACAACTATTGTAGTTATCATAAAACTAAAATTACATAGTACTCCTAGTGTTTTCGTCTATAGTTATCTAGTACTCCGTATTAACTATTGCTCAACCGAGGATAAACTTTTTTCAGCGAATTTGGCCGATAAATTTATTGAAGTCGCCAGGAATGTACTTAAGTGGCCGATTCAAAACTTATTAATATGAAAAATATACAGTAAAAGGGAGATGATAACGTCACAACCAATATCCACTCAAAATGTCAGAGAGTAATAAATAGTAAGATACTTTATACGGAATATGTAGCTTATATTTGAGTGGAAAAACTGTTGTGGCGTTATCACACCCCTCGTAAAATATGTCAAAGAAGAGCACCAAAAAACACGTCAAAGAATGAAACTTAGTTTTTGATTACATAAGCAGCAGAAGAGTTGCAACTTCTCTTACCAACTATTGCCAAAATTTGTTAAGAGATGTACAAACTCTAAGTTCTTAATTCGTTCCACCAAACAACTAAATACAACTACCCAACGTACTTTCAACTCATATACTAATACCCCATACTTATATTTTTCTTTACCTTATATACAAAACACTTATTACTAAACACCTTTCTTCTAGGCTTAAAACATACATACAAATATACAACTCATTAATTATCTTCTTACTTTACCTCCTATATAACATTCATACTAGACTTTTGAATGACATTTGCACACAAATAATTCGACAAATAATCGAAACATACACAATGTCGTCTCTTCTTGGAAATGGGTCTGAGCAAAGCGATGAGACACCGGAGATACCATATGTGAACCTAAAACACACCATGGATCACCATAAAGAATACTCTCTTAGAATCAAACCTTCTATTTCTCCAACCCTTGGTGAGCTACTTAAATGGGTGAGCGAACCGCGTTACAAAAATGATTCTGATCATGTCATAGAGCTTAATATTAATGCATCCAAACCCATAATGTCATACCCATTTGTGCTTTCCTTTCATAACCTTACTTACAGTGTAAAGATCAACAAAAAAATCTCGTTTTTTCCGAGTAAATGTTTTGGGAATAATCAGTCCTCCAGTTCAGACCAGAAAATTCTGTTGAATGGGGTTTCAGGGGAGGCAAAAGAGGGTGAGATTATGGCTGTTCTTGGAGCAAGCGGGTCAGGTAAATCGACCCTGATAGACGGGCTAGCGGATAGAATATCCAAGGATAGTCTAAAGGGGTCGGTTCTATTAAACGGTGAAGTGTTGGAATCAAAATTACAGAAAGTAATATCAGCTTATGTAATGCAAGATGACCTTTTATTTCCAATGTTAACAGTTGAAGAGACACTAATGTTTTCGGCTGAGTTTCGGCTTCCGAGAACATTATCAAGATCGAAAAAGAAGGCTAGAGTTGAAGCACTCATTGACCAGCTGGGCCTAAGAAGTGCTGCCAACACTGTGATTGGAGACGAAGTTCATAGGGGAGTTTCCGGGGGTGAAAGAAGAAGAGTTTCCATAGGTATCGACATCATACACGACCCAATAATATTATTCCTTGACGAACCTACCTCGGGGCTTGACTCGACTAGCGCTTTTATGGTTGTCAAAGTCCTCCAGAAAATCGCTCAGAGTGGGAGCATAGTCATCATGTCAATCCACCAACCGAGTTCTCGGCTTCTTAACCTTCTGGACCGGCTCATATTCCTGTCTCGTGGACAAACGGTGTTTAGTGGAAGACCAACCGATCTGCCTGAGTTCTTCTCAGGGTTTGGGAACCCGATTCCTGAGAATGAGAACAGGACCGAGTTTGCCCTGGATTTCATCAGGGAGCGAGAGGAATCAGCTGAGGGGACCCAAGACTTGGTCCAGTTCCATAAGACGTGGCAGGATCAAAAGCGGTCTCTCATATCTCATCAACACCCAAAAATGTCCCTCAATGACGCCATTAGTGCTAGTATTTCCAAAGGAAAGCTAGTATCAGGTGGGGCCAAGGATGACCCTAACCCCACCTCGGTTCCCATGTACGCCAACCCTTTCTGGCTCGAAGTCTATGTGATAGGAAAGAGGTCAATGTTAAACTCAAGGCGGACCCCCGAGCTGTTTGCAATTCGTTTAGGGGCCATTATCGTGACCGGGACAATATTAGCCACCGTGTTTTGGCACCTAGATCAATCTCCCAAGGGAGCTCAAGAAAGGTTAGGGTTTTTCGCCTTTGCTATGTCAACCATGTTCTACACTTGTGCCGAAGCCATTCCAATATTCCTCCAAGAAAGAAACATTTTTATGAGAGAAACTGCCTACAATGCTTATCGTCGTTCCTCCTATGTTCTAAGCCAAGCTCTTATATCAATTCCCTCGCTAATTTTACTGTCTGTGACCTTCGCGGCCATCACCTTTTGGTCCGTCGGTTTAGCAGGCGGTCTACAAGGCTTTCTCTACTACTTTACCTTCATTATGGCATCTTTTTGGGCTGGTCATTCCTTTGTCACCTTCCTATCAGGAGTTGTCACCCATGTCATGCTTGGGTTCACTGTTGTCGTAGCCATTCTCGCCTACTTTTTGCTCTTTAGCGGATTCTTCATAACCCGTGATAGAATCCCTTCATATTGGTTATGGTTTCACTACCTCTCCCTGGTCAAATACCCTTTCGAGGGTGTCCTACAGAACGAGTTCGGTGATCCCACCAAATGCTTCGTAAGAGGCACTCAAATGTTCGATAATACCCCTCTTCAGCTCGTTCCTGACAGTCTCAAGTTGTCGCTGTTAAAATCAATGGGTAACGTTCTAGGAAGGAACCTGACAGAAAGTAGCTGCGTGACGACAGGTCTCGACATACTCAAGCAGCAGGGGATTACAGATTTGAGTAAATTGAGTTGTTTGTGGATCACTATTGCCTGGGGATTTGTCTTTAGGTTCTTATTTTACGTTACTTTGATGTTTGGAAGCAAAAATAAAAGAACATAAGAATAGATGGCAGTGTTAATATCTTTCATTCCTTTTCTCTTTCACTGTTTGGTTTTGCATGTCAACTTAAAACAGTATTTACATTTATCTAATATCTTGGTTTTTTTTTGAGGAATCTAAGATCTTGGTTTTAATTGTATGCTAAATGTTATAGATATGATCTCTTCCTGCTTTTCTAAAAACAAAGGATATAATACAGTTAAGTTTTCGATAGACGCTAACCAGTACTTTTATAGCAGCGATACCAATTCTTCAGCAATGTCTTCAGCAATGTATGCATCATGCATAACAAATTTGCACCGACTTTGAGCAAGCGATGAAGAGTGCTTCAATACTTGGACGGACTATCGACCACTAATAGCTGTAATAGATATATTTTCCTCGGAAATTTCATGAAGTTGTGAGGTTAATGTGTCCGTAAACATGTGCCTTTTGTTGAACCCCGGTTCTTTAGGGCATGGAAGATCTGAGATATCACTAGAAAACATCGACATCACAGTCGACATATTTGGTCGATCATTCACATTTTCTTGAACACACAACAGCCCCACTTGTAAGGACCGATCAATCTCCCTCGTGTTAAGCGGAACATATATTACTGGATCGACAACTGACCCTGCATCACCCTCTGCCCATAATTTCCAGACCTGGAACCACGTGTTGAAATTGTCATTTTTTCAGCTTCAGATTAAAACACTAATGTATATAGAAAAAGCAGAGAATGTTAAATTCCTTAATCGGGCCTAGGTCCTACCCGAACTGAGGAGAGATAGTCCACTTTATAAACCAAGGGGGTTCCCCTCTAAAACCAATTGGGCATAGAGGGAGTAGCCCCTTGCCTTATAAAGTGGTAAACTCTCCCCTCTTTTATCAATGTGAGATTACACTCACATGTGGGAAATCGGGTTTCTTCAGAGAAAGAAGTTTTCTGCCAACTTACATATCCGAGGAGTGTTAGTGATTCATCCTCGTACCAGAACGCCTTGTTCTTCTTTGCTGTTAAGATTTCTAGCAAGAGTACACCAAAACTGTAGACATCTGACTTTTCCGAGAAGTGACCATCCATTGCATACTCAGGTGCCATATAACCACTACATCATTGTTAAAACAGAAGGCATTAGAAAGTTTATCATTAACATATGAGCTGTTACTTTCTTACCACAGCGTCTTACAACCAATGTTATCAGCGTCTTACAACCAGCGTCTTTACTAAATACTAATGTTACTATCCAAACTGGGAAAATTGTCACCCACGCTTTCCCTTTAAATCGCTCCATCAAGACAAGGGGTCAAGGCTTATTGGAGTCAACCGCCACACACCAACTTAAGCACGAAAACAATTAATTTGGTTTGGTTTAGTTGCTACTTACTATGTGCCAACAACCCTTCTGGTTTCATCTTGATCTTGACCATGACCAAAGATCCTTGCCATGCCAAAGTCTGCAATCTTTGAATTGAGTTGTTCGTCCAACAAAATGTTGCTTGCTTTGAGATCCCTGTGAATAATCCTTAATCTTGAATCTCTATGAAGATATATAAGACCTCGACATATCCCCTCGATGATGTTGAAGCGTATACGCCAGTCAAGAAGTTCTCGCTTGGTGGAATCTAGGTAGACACAAAAACAAATCATTTATAAGTGAGCTTCTAAAACTACAAAGCTTTACTGTACAACGACCTTATCTGAGTTTTTGTGCTCAATGAATAATAGTATATATTGTAGGAAACTGTAACACATACCAAACAGAAACGCATCCAGGCTCTTGTTAGGCATGTATTCGTAGACAAGCATGTTTTCTTGTCGTTCATCACAGAAACCAATGAGGCTCACAAGATTCTTATGCTGCAGTCTAGAAATAACAACCACTTCATTCATAAACTCTTCCACTCCTTGTAAAGAAGCAGCTGAAAGCCTTTTCACCGCTATTTCTCGCCCATCTCTCAGCTTTCCCTGAAGAAAAAGAATCCAACAAGTGCTTAATTGCATATACATAGCAACTAAGTCTCCAATTGAAGCTCAATGTACTCGGGATTTAGTCAAACTTACCTTGTAGACCTGCCCAAAACCACCTTGTCCAAGCATCTGGTTATTGTGAAAGTTCTCTGTGGCCTCTGCTAGCTCTATAAAACCAATTAACGGTAGCTCTTCGAGTTTCCTTTGGTTCTTATGATCCTTATGCTTAAGTTGGTCCAGGATGTCGTTCCTAATGGCTTGTTTTTCTAATGGAAAATGAAAGAACTGTCAACAAAGTGATACGGAGTATTATATAGTTTCAAACTTCAAACCATTAAAAGTACTGCTCCCAACTATGCCCAATGCTTGCTGCCAACAAAAAAAAAACTATGCACAATGCTTATGTGTCGCGTATCGATAGAAAACGCCTTCCAACATGACAAAACACTCCTGACGTGACATGACATGCGACTTTATTTTAGCCCGAAAAGGTTTGCAGGATAGTAGGAAACACACTTGCGTCCAACACTTGCACTGAACTCTCAATATGTTGGTGCTTTAAGCCTTGAAGGACAATAATTACAAGTTTCAAGTACCTAGACATCCACAAATACCTTAACATCTCTCAGGAATCAGGACTGTTAACAAATAACTAGGTAGTGATATAAAAAAAAGGTTCCTAACAATAAAACAATATCGACAATAACAACATTACTCTAATGTCTCAAGGAATCACGCAAGTAGTGTGGTTGGACGCAGTCTTACCCTGCATGGTTAGCACAGAGAAGTTGACCCATAAAGAAAATATCATAAATTGCATTAACATGACAATTAAAGAAACTGCACCAAGTTTAGTGAGTCATTTTGTTTTATTCCATCTTAGTGTAAGACTATTACAATAATGTTACCTTTTCCTCGACCTCGTCTTTGAGTTAAAATGATCCACAAGATAATGAGTGCGATAATCAAGCCAGTACAAACAGTCACTGCTGCTACAATAACAGCTTTAAGTCTCGTCTTGTTACCTGCAAGTTCGGGAAAAATTGCAGTTCTAGATATTAGTCCCCAAATTTAAGTATCCACTATGATTAATCTCACCAAAAGTAAACTTACCAAGTTCAGAATGTGCCAGGCGAAGGTTAAGATTAATCCCACCTACGGTAAACTGCTGAATATCAATCAATGTTTGACTCCAGTACATGCAGCCTGCACCAGGATCGTACGCATAAGCCAGACAGGAACAGTTGTTTAAACACAGGGTTCTGCAGTCATTTGGACTTACTCCCTGTAACCACAATTCAAGGTCTGGTAATTTTACATATTTCAGGAGTAGAAAACCGTCTTGTACGCTTCCTTGTTTCCCACACTGTAACGGTGTCTTTCTGACACAACCACTAGACCAGTTTCCTGCCTTCCATTCCTGGTTATTTTTTGGTACGAATCCCCTTAGACATTGACAAATAGGTGACTTTTCCAAGTTACAGTTACCATAACTCCCACATTTGCCGTAATAATCACACTGGCTATCAGGAGCCTTATACAGTGATTGCCAAGACTTCTTTCCCGAGTCCCACCATATCTCATTTAGCGAACCATCATAATTGAAGTAATAGTGAGAAAACGACAACTGATTTGCTCCTGTGTAAAGTAATGTAACTTCATCTTCGGCATCATTTTTCTGAATGTAAATGTCAGCATAATCGTTAGTTGGATCAGTATAGGTCATTCCCAGAAAAAGATTACCATTCCATGGACCAGTTCGATAATGACGTTTAGCACCATCCCAAATTACTAATTGAGGATTAATTGAAGAATCAAGACCGACAGTGAACCTTCCTTTCGATGGATTTGACGGGCCAGTCCAAGCATGTAACCTCGTGGCAGTGGTATTCTTAACTGTGATCTTCATGTCTGGTAAGAGTGAGTCAGTTGGATAATCAAAGCTCTGCCATATCACCGTCCTATTCCCACCTTTATCGATGGCTACTACACAGAGATTCCCAGAATCGAAAAGCTGAATCTTCAAATTAGCATTAGTTGCAGGACTTGAAAAATTGAATGACCAAAATGTGTCATTTTTTTCGTCAACAATTTCAAGTCCCCTACCCTGGGATATTCTTAATACACCCGTAGAATCCTTAAGGGGTTTGTCCCGGTTTGCTACCCATACGAAATACGTTGGGGAAACTTGATTGAAAGATATCCCAAGATACCTATCTGTATTGTTTACAGGACTAAAGAATTCAAGCTTGTAGGTAGCATTCGGTGAAATTATGGTTTCGGAATCTTTAAGTAGCTGAATGACGGTAGCATTCCCTATTCCAGCGGACAAGCACAGCACTAAGCATGAGTAGGCCAAGATTATGTAGAGTGGAAGCATCTTACTCGGTGCTCAACAACCAGGATTCATCAATCTAGCAAACAATTTACCAGTATAATTTAATATAGAAGGTAAAGAAATAAATGTAAAAATAAACTTCATCGGTCTGGGACGAGCAGCAGGGATGAATCTCAGACCCCAGATACATACAGGTCTGTTACTCTCATGCTCTCATCCGTACCTTATTGTTGGTATATTACGGTATTATCAGTGAGAAATTCTTATGTTTATCGGGTGTACCACATCACCGTAAGCTCTCGCCAATAGGGGAATTAGAGTTAACAACATTTTCCAAAAGTAACTAGGCATGATCTAGGTAGAATAAGAAATGAGGTTATTCATTGGCTGCGGTGTATAGTTGATATGTACTCGTAAGTGACAACTTTTTGGTTAATAGTGACCACTTTAGGGAAAAAATGGTTATTTTATAGTCATACAAAATGGTCACTATTAATAAAAAAAGTGATCACTATCTACTGGTAGTACGTACCACCGTCGCACAAGAGGATTTGGCGTTTTAATCATCTAAAGATTTCCGGAGTAACCGTGATGTTTCTATTAAAAAATGGTTCTAAAGATTTCCGGAGTAACCGTGATGTTTCTAAAGATTTCCGGAGTAACCGTGATGTTTCCATGGATGGAAAATGAAAAAACGAATGGATATGCTCTTCTACATTCTCCTCTAATGAGCCGCTAAAATATAATATATTTGGCTCATCCATTTGTCATCCAACCTCACACAATATATATTAACGTAATCGATTGTGAGAGGGTAAAAGGGAAGATGGAAGAGAAGGTGGGAGGGAGAAAGTAGATAACAATCCTCTTGTTTTAAGTCCTTCACATTTTCTTGACTATTGTATTCTTTCTCCATTTCATTCAATTCTATACATTTTTTTAATGCCGCAACAATACAAGTTAAGGTCTAACGTCATGTTACTATTCATCGTCTCACAAACCCGAGTGACGCTAGTAATTTTAGAGCAACATTATCCCTTCCCTAAAATAAACTCGTTTTACCGGGTGAAACAGTATTTTCATTCGTTATGCACTTAATTCCCATCAATAAATGACTAAAATGACTGTCACAGCGATTCTAACACAATGATTATTCTACATAATAAAACAACCGCTCATCTCACTAAGACGCGCACTATGCGCCACAAGCGGAAGATGGATAGTGTCATCTCACACTATGCAAGTGGGAGATCTACTTGCCCCCCCACTTGCATTTAGCTTGTGACGGGTAGTGAAGTTGTCCGTCTTCAACGAGAGTTTGTGATAAAACATTGCCTTAACGATTAACGAATAACGATACGTTGTGTTTCCAAGATAATAAAAAGTACACAGCTATAATAAAAGAAAGAACACCTGGTAGCTAAGAGAAAAGCAGAATTAACGTAAACACATGATTGAGACGAAGTTGAAAGTAGAAAGAAGCGTACCAGTGAAGTGAAAGATGAACTAAAAAAGGGGAATATAGGAAGATAAAAGAGCAACTAAATATATATGGAGAATAATTAATAATACAGTAAATAAATACTCCGTAGAATTTATAATAAGAATAAAGAGAGCGTTGACTGAGCTGAGGTGATAGCCTCAGAAATAAGTGGAGAGTGAAGTCGCCGACGACGAACAAATATGAAAGAATAGAATAGATGGTCAACTGGATTAAGAAATGTAGACATAACTACATAAGGATGGGGTCCGAGTGTCCGACTGTACGTCTGTACGACTACGAGTCTACGGCTCTTAGCAGTCATTTGCCATCTCATATTCCCACTCTACGTTGACTTTCGCTACATTTATCTTTAACTAGATATTGGGACCGCCTCTGACCCGACCTGTGCTGATCCGGGTCAAGTCTGGGCCAACTCGTCCTCCCACCTGGCCGAGCCTGGGTTTCATTTGAAGAGTAATTTGAGAGAGATTAAGCTAATTTAACATACATTAATCTAATCTAATCTAGGAATTTAGGACTAATAGATAAGGGATCCTGATTTTCGCAGTACACATATTACTTATTATATTACGCTTTAGACCACAATGCCCTTTTCATTTCACCGGGCAAATTGTACTAAATTGAGAAGATGAAAAAAAACCAACTCTACACACCACCACCCTCCACCACCAGTAGACCCACCTTTACCCTACCATTACCAACCACGCACAACCGTCGCTCAACTCCTCCCCACCGTGACCTTCACACATAGCCGTCGCTAGACTCCTCCTCCCGCGGACCCATAACGGCCTTGACTCGGGCCATTGGCTTAGTTGTGACCCATGACCCGCTTGACTCAGGCCTCTCACCCGTGACAACTGACTTGCCCCCCATTGTCGTCGCTCCTTCACCAGCCCTTCATTGCAGCCGCCACCCACCAACGACCACTGCCAAACCCTAGTTCAAAATCCCAAAAATGGATAATGGATAATAAAACCAATAAACTACTGAAATTTTTAAAATAAAATCATCAAAATGTTCACTAGTTTGCAATTGGCAAGTTAAACAGTTTTTTTTCATTCAAATTCGCATCTACTATTGAGGAAATTGATTGAATTGAGAGGATGAAGGGATAGGAATTGAAAAGGAAGGTTTAGAGTTGCTTTTGGTAGAAGGGTATAAAATGGAAATATATGTTTAAAATGTACTAAAATGAGTAAAATTCGTACTGTGAAAATAATTACAAGAGTAAAGTAATTGACGGAAGGAGACAAATTATGTGAATGAATGTCTTTCATTGCTAAGTCTTGTATACAAACTTGTCAATATATACAAGACTATGTGATCTTCCTAACAACCTATGAAAAAACAAGAAACATGGGAAATTTACACAACGATTCCCATGTAGAAGTAGCTAATTACAAGACATGGGAAATCTACACAACAATTCTCATGTAGAAGTAGCTAATTACAAGACGGAATAAATACAATGTATGATTACAATGAGTCCGATACAATGTATCGTCCTATAAAGAGAGCGAGGTATATATACTAAATACAAGGCTTGGGGGAATAAAAAGCGGAGTTAAGGTGGACAAAAGCTACGAAGGAGGCCCAACTCGAGCGAGCTAACCTCAACTCTTTCTGAAACATGAGTTAAAAAGTAGGTTTTTTTTTGTCAAACAGAACCTTTAAAAAACCTTTTTCTTCCAAACATCACCTTTAAACAAACTATTTATCAAACACAACTTTTAAAAATCATTTTTTGTCCAAACACGACAATTTGGCCGGATTCCCTCCACTTAATTGATTTCCTTCAATTAAAATGTCTGGCACGTGTGAATCTTGTTTGAATTTTCATTTTGTTTTCCCTTCATTTTCATTTTCATTTTCATTTTCCCTCCATTCATCTATCTAACATCTTTCTATTTAATACCCACCAAACACTTTTTAGCTCCCCACCTTCATATTTCTCACCTTTAAACCAAACTCCTTTAAAATTGTTTTGCGTTATTAATGTCCAGTAGCAACTCACTTTCTTCGTCAACAACTCCGCTCCTCAAATGTCGTTGTTTAATTCCTTCCTCTTTGAAAACTTCTATGACGGAAAGCTGTAGAAAGTTTTTAACATGTAAGTTTTATCACCCGGAAACTGGAATGCGTGGTTGCAACTATTTCAAGTAGGTTGACAATCCCATGAATGAAGTTGAGGGTTTGAAGTCGGAAATTGTTGAACAAAAAATGAGATTGGAACGATTAGACGACCAAAAGTGTTGTTGTGAAGCTAAAATTGAGGAAATGACTAAAATTGAAACTTCTAAGGAAAAAGAATAAAAAGATGAATTTGATTGCATGTGAGTTCAATCATAAAAAAACAAACACTAATTTAATTTTTTTAGCAAAAATCCCCAATAAGTTTGATTGCATGTGAGTTCAATCAGCAAAAATCCCCAATCAACAAAAATCATCAATCAGGTTTCTTTCGATAAACACAAGATAATGACTAGGATTTAGTTGATTAATATGTAAAAAGCTAACAGTTAGATAGAGATTAAGATGTTTTTGTCAAAGCGAGAGCTGAAAAGAAAGAGTGAAAGTGAAAGAATATAGAGAAGGAAATAAATTGTTCACACGTGATAACCTAATTAATGTTTGACTCATCGCCGCTTTCTTCAATGTTAATCAAAGCCCGGCCAAATTGTCGTGTTTGGACAAAAAATGGTTTTTAAAGGTTGAGTTTGTTAAATAGTTTTTTTAAATTTGGTGTTTAAAAGAAAATGTTTTTTAAATGTTGTCTTTGACAAAAAAAACCTAAAAAGTACAATAAATGAACTTAGTGCAAACAAAAGACAATTAGTGAAATTAAGATAATAAAGTTAAGCAAAAATGAAATAAATTAGAGGGAGAAAGAAGTAAAAGATCAAACTAAAATATTGAGAAGTAAAGAAAAGAAAACAAACCCTAGGAAATGAGATCAATTAAATTAAAAATGAATTTTCGGAAACAAAAAGTTTAGATTTGGTAGTTTTAGGCAAAATTTCACTAAAAATAAGCATTCGAGTTATAGTCAATGTCAGAATATTGACCAAATTGGTCGAAAAACATCAATTTGTAGTGTTTGACAATTTTTTGTAAAGTGAGGGAGTAAAAGGTGAATTCTAATTCTCTCCTTGCGCTTTCATGGTGGATTTACCGCTTCCATGCTTGTCGCCTTGTCCCCTCTAAGTACCAAACAAAAAAAAACGAATCGAAATAGCCGAGTATCAGTCTTTTAATACACTATGGTATCTTTTGGCTTGAATCTGAGACCTTAAGAGTTTCAACCAAGTTTTAACCACTAGACCACCCAAGTTTTTCAATAATGTATGTCCAAATAATTTTTGTACAGACTTAAAGAGCTTAATATCTGTGACGAACTATCGACCACTAACAGCTGTTATAGATAAATCCTCCCTGGACATTGGATGGAGGTAATTAGAACTGATGGTGTCCATAAACATATGTCTTTTGTTGAAACCCGGTTCTTTAGGGTGCGGAAGATCTGCAATGTCGTTAGAAAACATTGACATCACAGTCGACATATTTGGTCGATCATTTACGTTTTCTTGAACACACAACAGCCCTACTACTATGGACCTATCAATATCCTTCTTGTTAAGCGGATCAGATATTAATGGATCGATGATCGGCCCTGCATCACCCTCTGCCCATAGTTTCCATACCTGAAACCACATGAAAATCTTGAGCTTCTGGGTATTCACATTTTTTTTATAGAGATAAAGCGGATTAAGAAGTTATGAGTTATATATAGCTTACATATCCGAGGAGTGTAAGTGATTCTTCCTCGTACCAGAAGGCATTATTCTTCTGTGCTGTCAAGATTTCTAGCAACAGGACACCAAAACTGTAGACATCTGACTTTTCTGAGAAGTGACCATCCATTGCGTACTCTGGCGCCATATAACCACTACATCATTGATGAAACAAGTAACATGTTATGAGCTATTACTTTCTTAGCACAACATCTTACGACCAATGTTACTCAGACTTGCTTAGAAGTATTTGAAATTTGACATGTTGGCTTAGGATGATGTGTCAATGTGTCATAAATGTGCCTGAAACCGTCAACGTGGGAACGCGAAATCATAGGAAGCCAGAGTATTTGCTTCCAACCCTCCAACCAAACTCGGGGTTAACACCTCATTGAAATCAACCACTATAATTCCAAATCTACCTAACAACAGTAAATTGTGTTCGGTTTAGTTGTTACTTACTATGTGCCGACAACCCTTCTTGTTTCGTCTTTGTCTTGTCCATTACCAAAGATTCTTGCCATGCCAAAGTCTGCAATCTTTGGATTGAGCTGTTCATCCAACAAAATGTTGCTTGCCTTGAGATCCCTGTGAATAATCCTTAATCTAGAATCTCTGTGAAGATAAATCAGGCCTCGACATATCCCCTCAATGATGTTGAAGCGTGTCGGCCAGTCAAGAAGTTCTCGCTTGGTGGAATCTAGATATATACAATCAGAAAATCATGTGAATAGTGAATTTTTAAAAGTCAGAATACTACATTATTTAATCCACAAACAGCAACTTGAAATGTGCCAGGAATTGTGACAGTAAATAGGAGGAGATTGTAATACATACCAAACAAGAACGCACTCAAGCTCTTATTAGGCATATATTCATAGACAAGCAATTTTTCTTCGCCTTCTACGCAAAAACCAACAAGGCTAACGAGATTCTTATGCTGTAGTCTAGAAATAACAATTACTTCGTTCGTAAACTCCTCTACTCCTTGTGAAGAAGCAGCTGAAAGCCTTTTCACAGCTATTTCTCGCCCATCTCCCAGTAAACCCTGAAAACAAGAATTGAACAGTTGATTATACGTGGCAGCTAAGTTTCCTATTGAAGCTCAACGTACCACTTGGGATTTAATCAAACTTACCTTGTAGACCTGACCAAAACCTCCCTGACCGAGCATCTGGTTATCGTGGAAATTGTCCGTGGCAACTGCTAGATCTTTGAAATCTATCAAAGGCAGCTCTTCGAGTTTCCTTTGGTCCTTATGATCTCTATGCTTTAGGTGGTCCAAGATATTTTTCTTGCTGGCTTGTTTTGCTGACGGAAGTGCAACAATCGTCAACAAAGAAAACAAGGGAAGAATATGTGTATGATATTGACTTGCAATTGAGAGTATTTACTACCAACACAAATACATAATCCCTCCCTCCCTTCACATCTAAATACGAAAAATTCAAAAATCCTCTAAAAAAACGATTGGAGGGAGTATCTATTACTCCATATGTTACTTCATCCCTTCACAATAGACACGTGCCACAAGTCATCACGACCCTCCTTCAGACATGGCACGACATTTAATTTTAGACTCAGAACATGAAAGTTTTTCAAATAGAGTCCAACACTACGAAATGCGCCCATGTCCTACACTGGCAACCAACTGGGTGTAGTAAGGACTAAAAACACAAGTTCAATTGCTTTGATAACACAAACAGCTTCAGAACTATCAGGATTGTTAATAAATAAAGCAATGTAAGCTGGGGAAAGAAAATATGTTACCTTTCCGCCTACTGAGCCATAGCCACAATACAATTAGTGCGATAAATGAGCCCGTACCAACAGTCACTGCTGCTGCAATAATAGCATTCAGTCTACTCTTGTTACCTGCAAGTCGAAAAAAATTGAATACTTGATGTAAATTCTCGAATTAATTCCACATTACAAGAACAATAACATACCCCAGTGCCACTCGCATGTGTTGATACCAGGGAGAGGCGGTTTCCATTAACCCTTAATGTAAATAGCATTGAATGACGGTTATTCCATAACAAAAAGAAGTGCAGCCATTTTAGTGACTCATTTTTGCTTTATTCCATCGTGATAAAGGACCAAAGAATAATGAATTTTTGGCGCCTTAGGAAATGGACCTGAATTTCATTCCACTATGAAGAATTGAATTTTTCTTTATTATTACTAATACTTACCCAGTTCTGAGTGTGCCAGACGAAGGTTGAGTTTAATTCCACTACTAGGAAACTGTTGAATGTCGATCAAAGTGTTACTCCAATACATGCAACCAGCACCTTGATCATACGCGTAAGCTAGACAAGAACAGTTGTTTAAACACAGGGTTCTGCAATTAATTGGATTTACTCCCTGTAACCACACTTCAAGGTCTGGTAATTTTACGGTATTCAGGACTTGAAAACCGTCTGATTTACCTCCTTGTTTTCCACACTGTAAGGGCGTCCTCCTGACGCAACCACTAGACCAGTTTCCTGCATTCCATTGCTTAGTATTCTTTGGTACAAATCCCTTCAAACATTTACAGATAGGCGACTTTACTGAGTTACAGATACCAAAATCTCCACATTTGCCGTAAAAATCACACGGGTCATCTGGAACTTTATACAGTGTTTGCCACGACTTCTTACCCAGGTCCCAGTATATCTCACTTAGAGAACCATCATAGCTAAAGTAGTAATGTGAAAGGGACAGCTGTTTTATTCCAGTGTACAGTAATGTAACTTCATTCTGGGCATCATTTTTCTGAATGTAAGTGTCCGCATAGTTATTAGTTGGATCATAATAGACCATTCCCAGAAAAATATTACCGTTCCATGGACCACTTCTATAATGTCGTTGATCACCGTCCCATAGTACTAATTGAGAATTCAGTGAAGAATCAAGACCGAGAGTGAACCTTCCTTCTGATGGATCTGACGGGCCTTTCCAAGCGTGTAACCTTATGGCACTAGTATTATGCATGGTAATGCTCATGCTTGGCAAAAGAGCATCAGTAGGGTACTCAAAGCTCTGCCATAATACTGTACTATTCCCTCTTTTATCGAGCTCTATTAGTTGAAGATTCCCGGAATCTAAAAGCTGAATCTTCCGAGTAACATTAACTGCCTGACTCGACGAGTTGAATGACCAAAGAGTGTTGTCTCTCCTATTCACAACTTCGAGAATCCCACCCTCAGATATTCTTAATACGCCTGAAGAATCATTAACAGGGTTGTTCCGGTTTGCTACCCAAACGAAATACGTTGGAGAAACTGCATTGTATGATATCCCAAGATACCTATTTGTGTTGTTTGCAGGGCTAAAGAATCCAAGCTTGTATGTAGCGTTCGGAGAGAGTAAGGTTTCAGAATCCTTAAGGAGCTGAATGGTGATAGCATCGCCTATGCCAGCGGACATGAGCAAGGCCAAGCATGAGTACGCGAAAAATACGCAAATAAAAAGCATCTTACTCCGTGCTTAAAAACCAATTATTGATTTACCTAGCAAACAATTGACATGAACAGTTAGTCGATAAAACATTGGGTTGAGGCCTAGTTTGTACTATTATTCTATCGTCTTTTCAAATATTCATTTACTCCGTATAAAGAACCGGAACAAACTTCCAGTGTAAGGAGTGATCACTGATCAGAGTTACAAGAATGTAAGAACATTTTTATGTCTGACCAACACTAAAACAGAATTTGGCCTGTTATTTGTTTGGCAGATTTGAAAGTATGAACAATCAGGTACTTACTACTTCCTCAGTTCTTCTGACTCAACAGATTATTTACGCTTTCTTAAAATACTCTTCATAAGAGAATATAAAACGTAAAGAATAGTTAAGTCGAAGTTAAATCAAAGGGACTAGTAAGTACTCCATATTCAGCAACTATTATTAACATTTAGAAGGCTTACGCAACAGCTATAAGTCATTCAATTACACAAAAACTTTGGAGAGACGGTCTCTCACTAAGTTATTGAGAGACCACTATAGACCACTCATATTGTACCTCTTTATGTACTTTTTCGTAACGTTTTTGTTATTGATCGTGAATTAAAATGTAACTTTCATTTAGTACATATTTTCATAACAATCGAAATTATTTTATTATATATTGTAACCATTTTTACCGGTACTTCTTTATATATAATACGTACCTATTATATTACTTTTTTTGTACTATTCTTCCATTAATTTGTAATTGGTTTCTCAATAAAGAGATCGTCTCTCAGCATACCTATTGATTGAGTAAAGTTAATTGTACAGCCTTAAGATCTAACTTCAAACATTAACAAACAGTTAACATAAAGCATGTTTTACTTTGAAGATATGGAGAGTTAATTCACTGAAGTTAAAAAGGAAAAAAAAAAGTTCTTGCGCAAAATACTTCACTTCAATAAAATGAATTAACTACACTCCATTTACACATTACAAGGCGTCAATACATCAAGATAACTTCCTATTTACAGAAATTGTACCAAAAGAGAGTTAACTTTTCGGTCACTAATCCTTTCGTCCTAATTATCTTTTTACATTATGAAAATAATGCTTTTTCTTATTTTCTTGCAAAATATAATTAGACTTTTATTGAGTTTGATAAAATATAATATACTTCACTCAATAAATTGATTGTAAATTTATAATGCTCAAAAGCATAAATTATTTTTTTTTTTAGAAAAAAAAATTGACTATACACTTCAAAAAAAATTATTACTCAGGACTGCAACCACGACGAATCCTTCGTGTCGCCATTGGAAGGCCATGCTCACGTCGGTCATGGCTCATGGACGTGTGTTTCAGAGTTATTTTTGTTACCAATAAATCAAGAATACAAACTACTCGTACAAATAGAATTGTAATGAGGTGTGTTAACATTAACCAAAAACTGGTCACACTAATCAACGTTTCACGACTTTCTCCGGTTTTGGCCATCGTAACCATACATCTCAACAGCCAAATATTTTTTTAGTTTTAAGCCCTCCATGCCGGCCATTTGTTTACATATACGGAGTAATCATCCTTTGGCTACTATGGAATACAGACCTTTGTAAGATACTCACATAGTCACATATAACTCAATTCTAGTATGGTAATTTTGAATTTTATAATAAATTTTTTGAGTAAGACATGCTGGATAGATTTAGATAACAAATGAATAATACACCCCAAATGAAAACATATAACAGTTTGCTGCGGCAGATGGAGTAACTTATAAACTTTAGAAAACTCAGAAAGAATACACGTAAACTTAGTTATATATTAGGCCTGATAAATAAAGAAATGAAAAGGAATAGAAAAGGTAAAAGGAACAAACCAATGAAGTGGAAGATCAATTAAACTGGTTAGAGTAGAAGAGGGAAGCTACAAGTTGAAACATTGTATATTGAATTGAATATAATAGAGTAAGTTTAATTTGAGTGTTTGTAATATACGGAGTATTTATTTAAGAAGAAGAAATGCAAATTTGGAAGGAGTTGGTAAAATAATGGTCTGAAAGCGCGAATGCAAAAGTCTAAGGAAATCCTAGTCCTTTCCTAGTTAAGGAATGAATATATTGAGGAAGTTCTGAATTAATTCAAGTAAACAAAGAAAGAAAGAAAGAAAGAAAGAAATGAATGTAATGGATAATGATGTAGGAAAAGAGACTTTCTCAGCTGGTAGTAAGTAGTCTGGTATGTGTCGTGTTTTTTTGACCCCTTCTACTTGACTTTCCAATGCTTACGAGTAGAGGTGGCAATCGGGTCAGTCGGGTCGGGTTCGGGTCGGGTTATGTCGGGTTCGGGTCTTATCGGGTTCGGGTCGTATCGGGTCAGACAACCCTTTCGGGTCGGGTCGGGTCGAGTTCGGGTCGGTTCATTTTCGGGTCAGATGATACATCGGGTCGGGTCGGGTTTGGGTCGGGTCGTAATCGGGTCCGGTTATTTTTTCGCAATATTTCAATATTTTTCCATTAAATCTAGTTTTAAATTATTATTTGGTTTAATTAATTCATTAGTAAGTCAAACATATCAATTTAAACAATAAATCACTTTCATTTTGATCATTATTAAGGTTAATAATTATCAAAGCGTCAATTTAATCGGGTCAATATCGGGTCGGGTCAATGTCGGGTCGGGTTCGGGTCGGGTTCGGGTCACTGATTTTCGGGTCGTCAACGGGTTACGGGTCGTCATCGGGTCGGGTCGGGTCGGTTTCGGGTTGCAGTATTCTCGGATCGGGTCGGGTCGGTTTTGCTCGGGTTTCGGGTCGGGTCACTCGGGTCGGGTCAGACTTGTCAGCTCTACTTACGAGTAGACCGGGTAAACGGTCAATCAATTCGATTTTAGACCGGGTTTATCAAGTCGATTTAAATGGGGTTAATCATAGTTTGGTTTCAATTCGATTTCGATAGACTTTATCTCGGTTTACCACTTTAAACGGTTTCTGTTATTAGAAATCGAGTGCGATTCGGGTCGGGTTTATAGTGATTATGTTGAGTTTTAGGTCATATTTTTTTTCAGTTAAAGGTCAGAAAAATGATTAAATATTCCTTATACTTTTCAATTAGTATATATAATTTAAAATACCATTAATAAATAAAGAATTAATGAAAAATACAAAATATGAATATTTTTATGAGAAAATAAATATTTATAATTCAGGTATATCAGGTTGCTTAATCGACCAATCAATGAATCCCGTTTTCTTTCTAGCATGTAACGCTCCACAAACCTTCAGTGACCATGCATGATAATTATCTCCCTTCAACTTTAACATGGGTAATTTGTGCAATAATACCAGTTGGTCTAGCTTCAGACAGATTATTTTGGTCTGAATCAATAAGACGAGATTTTGTAACCACTTTACAGTTAGATGTAACCACTATTGAAAATAAGTTGATATAAATTGTGGTTACATTTTAGCAAAAAGTGGCAACATAGTCCCGTCTTATTTTTCAGACGAAAATAGTCCGTCTGAAATAAGAATTTGTGCAATAATATTGTCAATTGCCTTAGCGTGTAGGGTGGGTAAGTAGCTAAAGTGATACGTAGTAGAAGTTTTTTGAATCTAGTCAACATTTTGTTAATGCTGACCCAAAAGAAAGATGGGTTCTATCTCACTACTCACTGACGGTCAAACCGAGACGTTGTTTCGGTTAGCCTATTAGCTCAGACTCTCACAGCCAGTCAGCCACAAACCCATAACAAGAATTTGTGTACTCCAGTACTCTATGACAGATACAGAATACAAAATACTCCAGAAGCGACATTTCGAAAAAAGAATAAAATTAAAGGCGGGAAATGTTGTTGGAAGAGTTAGTTAGCAGCAGCTCATATAGACTTGTCACAGTTCATTAGTACAATACAAAGATGTAAGAGATTGTCATTAACTCTCAACATTGATACAAATTTGCCTCTCATTCTTCTAATCTACTTCTATCGCAAATTCCTCGTCCATTTCTTCCTTTTTTAAGGATATATATACACCAAAACATTCAGCGACAAAACATTTTGTATCGACAAATTACAGTAGTTAAGCCTATCAACAAAGAGCTTGCAAAATTTAGACTAATGAAGCCATTAATGAACAAATAAATTGACACTAATTGACCATTAAGAATGGGAAAATCACCTGAGCAACATCGGGCATGCCGAGGTTATCGGCCTGACAAATGAGTTATTGAGTTATAATTACTGGTAGACGAAGAGCGCAGGCTAGCAAGACCAGAAGATTTGCTATCTGAAGATACCAAACGTCTACTAAATCCAGATTGCTTAGGACATGGAAGATGACTTATATCATTAACAATCATGGACAGAACAGTAGAAGTGCTTGGCCTATCGTCTGCATATTCTTGCACACACAACAATCCCACATGGATGCACCTCAACACTTCCTGCCGAATATTAGGATCGGAAATCACTGGATCTATTATCGAAGCAACATTATCCTCGTTCCATAACTTCCACACCTGATATCAGAGCGGGTACCACAAAGCATGCAATCAATGTTTGACAAATGACAATGTAAGTTGTTGACTAATACAACATTTGAACTACTTTACAAACAGAACATAATTGTTGAATTAATGAAAATGACATCAACAAGATTAATCTTCATTCTTTTTTGTTTAACCAGATATTGCTGATAGTGAACTAACTACTAAGGGATTTCTTGCATGGAGGGTAATTATTACCGCCTCACCGGGGTTATGGAAGAAAATAACAAAGTAAAATAGGAGGTAGTAGCCACGGCAGATAGAGGATGGATACGAAGCTATGCCTATAACTACACCATTAAGAAGAATACTTACACACTTCTACCCACAAACTGATGTTGTATTCAAATTCTCCTCTAAAACGGTTGTACGGTGCGACCAAATGAAAGTGACCACTTTTCATGATTAAATACACGGTGTACGGCCGTTGCAGAGGAGAATGACTGAATGTTGTTATAAGGAATAATTAGCGTAAAGATGATAGCGTGGTTTTTAACTTACATATCCCAATAGAGTCAATGACTGCTCATCCAACCAAAAGCTATTATTTTTTCTTGCAGTCACTATCTCTAGCAGCAGCACTCCGAAACTGTACACGTCTGATTTTTCAGAGAAGTGACCTCCCATTGCATACTCAGGAGACATATATCCACTACAATTTGCAATATTGGAAGTCATTATAAAAAAAACAAAAAAAAATACATATCTATCAAATCTAAATGATTTCGGATAAAAGATAAGAACACTTACTAGGTTCCGACGACCCTTCTAGTGCTATCTTGATCTTGTTTGGTACTAAAGATACGGGCCATTCCAAAGTCGGAGATTTTTGGATTAAGGTCCTCATCTAGCAAAATGTTGCTAGCCTTGAGGTCTCTATGAATAATCCTTAATCTAGAATCTCTATGAAGATAAACGAGGCCACGACTTATGCCTTCAATGATGTTAAAACGTTTCTCCCAGTTCAAAACCAGCTTTTTTACGGGATCTGGAATTATTATTATTAGAAAAACAAGGATAAAATAGTTTCAGGAATTGCCAAAATCATACAGAATAACAAGAAATGGAGTTCCACATACCAAACAGAATGAAGTCCAGGCTTTTGTTAGGCATGTACTCATAGATGAGCATTTTTTCCCCTTTTTCTGCACAACAGCCCAAAAGTCTCACAAGATTCCTGTGTTGCAATTTCGAGATAACTACCACTTCATTCATGAACTCATCAAAGCCCTGTCCAGAGGCAGCAGAAAGTCTCTTCACAGCTATTTCTTGTCCGTCTTCTAACTTTCCCTGAAAACAAGAATCAAGTACAGTTACTGACCTAATGATCTATGTTACATTGACTCGACCTATTTGGTGTATTGGCGTAGTAACAGTGTTTGACATGTCACATAGAGATATTGGTACGGAATCCGCACCAAACCCTTACCGCTCCAATACTTCTCCCTAAAGGACCAAAAAAGAAAGCCCGTCTGAGCAACTGAAAGAAGATACTGTACATTAAGCATTTAACATGACATATGATGATTATAAATCTAATTTCTCAAACATCTCTCTATTTCACTTATAAAGCACTGAACTATTTTAATCATACAAGTGTCTGAATAACATAGCAAATAACACGACTACATGACTGACGACAGTTATCACTACGCTTACCTTGAACACTGGACCAAAACCACCCTCTCCAAGTTTATTAGAATGGTTGAAGCCATTGGTTGCTGCAATGAGTTTCTTGAGTTCAAACAATGGAAGCTCGTCAAGTGGAATCGGGTGGCTACTGGCATTATAGTTCATAGTCTCCAACAGATTGTTTTTCTTATCTGATGCAAAACATTCGTCGTACATGATTAGCACACAAATATTAAATAAGAGAAACACAAATACCTAC
Organism: Heliosperma pusillum; assembly: GCA_022085475.1. Lineage (NCBI taxonomy): Eukaryota > Viridiplantae > Streptophyta > Magnoliopsida > Caryophyllales > Caryophyllaceae > Heliosperma > Heliosperma pusillum. Next base: position 68,535 of record JAIUZE010066132.1, read on the forward strand.
ACTATTAACTTCCTTTAGTTTTCACTATCATGTTTTCTTATGCAAAAAGACAATAATATTTAAAGTGAAGACGAGATTTTCGAGCCACTATATTTATAAAATTACAATAGAGACGATGATGATGATGATGATGATGATGATGTGTTTATTCACATTAAGCGCTGATATGGCACCAAAAACAAATCGGCATAGTACAAAGAAGAGGGCTGCAAAATGGACGTCAAGAAACAAGATACACGACTTACCTTTTGATTGACTCAGCCATCTCCATACAAAGTATGCCACGGCAACAAGTGTCACGGTCACTATGATGCTAATCACTATGATGATAAGATTCTTCTTGCCATTGGACACTGTAAGCCAAAAAGAACCAACTTTGTAAAAACTCAAGGGAATTATGTTGAATGAATGATCATAATATTGTAATTCAACTTCTTTTACTACAAAAGAAACTAACACTAAAGTAGATAGCTTTACCAAGCTCTGAAGCTGGGAGACGAAGATTAAGATCAACTCCGCTGCTTGAAAATTGTTGAACATCTATCAAGTCCTTACTCCAGTACATGCATCCAGCACCCGCATCATAAGCATATGCTACACATGAGCAATTCCTCAAGCACTGACTTCTACAATCGACTTGATTTAATCCCACTGACCACTCTGCCAAGTCTGGTATTTTAACAGTGTTTAACTTTAAAAATCCATCTTCTTTACTACCTTGAATGCCACATTGCATGGCGTTTCTACGAACGCAACCATCAGACCAATTTCCCCTTTTCCATTCCTCAACATTCTTAGGTACAAAGCCCTTCAGACATTTGCATAAAGGAGTTTTAAGAGGATTGCAAATTCCAAATGCTCCACAGTAGCCGTACATATCACATGATGTTTCTATCGCCTTCCAAATAAATTGCCATTCTCCCTTGCTACTATCCCAATATTTCTCGCTTAGAATCCCATCATAGCTTAAAGCATAGTGAGAGAAGGACAGAGTACTAGCACCGGTATAGTCTAGGTCTACCGTTCCTTGGGCAGTATTTGGGCGAACAAAGGTATTAGCATAATTTGTTGCTTCATCAGAATAAAGTAATCCCAAAAATATATTACCATTCCACGGACCACTACGCCAATATCGTCGATCACCTAACCAAACAACAGCCTGGGAATGAATAAGAGAATCAGTTCCGAGTGAATATTGCCCAATTGAAGGATCTGAGAGGCTTTTCCAAGACGGTAAAGCCCGTTTCATATTAGACACATCAAATGTTATTTTAGCATTTGGCAAAAGACAGTTTGTAGGGTGATCAAAGCTTTGCCATAATATAGTTCCATTGGTATTCGAAGTACTCTTAGGATCTTGTGTTCTCAAAACAAGATTCCCGGAATCTAAAAGGTGCGCAGACACAGAGGAAGTATTTGTAGTACCAGTCAAGATATTTGATGACCAAAGTGTTTCGTTTCTCCCATTCAATACGACTAGATTACCATCTATTGACACTCCCAGTATACCAGATGTATCATTAAGTGGGTTGTTCCGGTTTGCAACCCAGAAAACGGCATCCTTTGAGACCTCACTATACCAAATTCCGACATAGCGATTGGTTGTGTCAGGGGGACTGAAGAAACCCAGCTTGAAATCGCCATTACTTGACACAATATAATCAGAATCTTTGAGGAATTGTGTCAATGTAATGCTCTCTATAGCTATGCACAAACTGAACCAGCTTGAACACAGCAGAAACAGCACAACAGCCGACCTCATTACTTAATTTCTGATCAACTTCTTCTGTTAGAAATATTATCACAGCAAACACATAACATCAAGATACTACAAAATTATACTCGGTAATATCAAACTTGAAGGCATTATAGACACCAACATATTCACAAGATGCGCCAGTACTATACTCCCCGCGTCTCAGTCATTTGGTTTATATTCTTTGTGAGGGTTACGCTAATCAAAGATAAACCAATGTTTGGGACGAAGGTAGCATATCGAATTGTGTTCATTTTACACCAAATTATCAGAATTCTGAGAAAATGAGCAAAATTCAGATCAAAGGTGCATGGAAACGACCCCATAAACAAATACTCTTTTCCAATGACGGAACCAAGGAGGCTAACAGGATGCACTCCCCCTCGAGCGATCGAAAAACTTGAAATTCTTACTGTAAATTTTCAAATCCGTACTAGTGTTACTTAATAGTTCAAATCCTGCTTCCGTCACTACTCGGTTCTACCCAAATTCTTGGTTAATCCCAACAAAAATCAAATAAATAAATAAAAACCATTTTCTCTCATTTCCATGAAACATGCCACAAATAAAACTGAGTATTCTGTACTACTCCCTCCGTCACAGTCATTTGTTGTCCATTCATTTTAGCACAAAGACAACGAAATGGTAGATGATCATTTGTGATTTTATTTAGCGTATGACAAATGAACAATAATCTCATTATGGTCAAATTACTCATAGAAAATCTTTCTAATATAGAAATGACTGACACACCACAAAAAATAGAACAACAAATAACCGGGACGAAGTGAGTAATAATTTTATCAATCAAATAGTACTCGGCACTAAGTAGTAAGTACTAACCTACATTTTCCGGAAAGAAAATAGTAGGAAATAGTATAAAATGAAAGTAAAATGAAGAAAAATAAAACAAACCTGAAGATGAGAATCTGTAAAGTGAATAACTAGATTGTCTCAGATTATTGGTGAGGTGCTGATAATTAGTATTGTAAACTAGGCAATTAATTTATTAAAGAAGGAGTAATTTAGTGAATTACAAGTTGCACTAATTTATTAATGGCGGCGGCGCAAAACTGAATGCCAGCTACTACATTTGGACAATACGAACTACTATATGTTTACATTATCCATGTCGTCTTCCCCTTTGTCGGCTTATTTTGTTCTTAAATTAATGTACGGAGAATGAAATTATGCAACTAGGTAACCAGAATTGTTTCTTAGCAAAATAATAGAATGATTGATGGATTGATAGCAACCATGTCATATCTCTTTGATTAAAATACTCACAAAAAAATTACAAAGCGGAGTACAAATTTACAACTTATACAAACTCTCACGAATAGTGTCCATCTTAGGAGAGACGAATCCTACAACTTATTTCGAGCAACAAATTTAGTAGACTAATTAAGCATGTATCTCTCCATTTCCTACAAGAGTATATAAAATTAGTTTTTATTCTATACTCATTACCTCTTTATTAGCACTAAATTCATAAACTCTTTATAAACATTAGAGTGAATTCCATACAAATGCGGAATATCTTAAAGATTTTGTCATATATTAAAAAGGAAAATGATAAATACAACCCTTAGGGCTGTCTTTAAGGAGTTAAAAGAGGAAATATTCACTTAATATTGTCATTAATTGCATAAGTATTTGTGCAATTTTGACATCATTTCCTATATTAATGCCTTATATAAAAGTTTTTAACTCCTTAAATACAACCCTAAGGGCTGTATTTAACATTACCGTATTAAAAAAGTCTACAATTAACTTAGTAGCATAGAATGTTGTGTGTATTATTCATTCCAATCAATATTATATAGTATAAATGTACAATGTCTCACTTTCAAGTTCTCCTGTAAACATGTAATTTGGGAACACCATGACTTGAAAATAAAATGGTGGAAACACAAGATCTTGTAAATACAATAACTTTGAAAATACAATAACATTAACTATAGATGCAAAGCATCTATAATCCTAACTAGTTCTATTGCCCGTAAAATTCACGGGTCTCTTTTTGTTGGTGACGTAATCACATCTTCATTAGCGCGTGTTTGTTGGGTTTTAAAGAGACATTTTGTAATCTATCTGTTTGTGGTGTATAAATGTTTACGGGATTTAAGGGGTGTTTATTTTGTAGTTTTTAGATTTATGATGTACACGTTCAAACAGTTAATTATGATATCATAAGTTTTGATTTCAAGAGGAGAATTGACCATGATTCATAGAAATCTTTTAGTCTCATTTTCTTGTTCTTTTTTTTTTATCGGAAAATTCTCACGGTATCCTCCAACTTTGACGTTTTGCCCGAAATACCCAAAAATTTTACCCGAAAAACTTTGAATGACCATAACTCGGGTTAACAAACTCGAAAAATAACGATTTTTTTTTTCAAATCGTTCATCTTTCCGAGAGCTACGATTTGAAAAAAAATTAGTCGTATTTGGATTCCCTGGCTAGGAGTTTTTGTATGTCAATGTTTTTTTACCGAACAAACTTTGAGTGGCCATATCTCTTGGTCACGAGTTCAGAACTTGCTAAATTTTTTTTAAATCGTAGTTCTCGGAAAGATGAACAGTTTGAAAAAAAATTGTCATTTTACGAGTTTTTAAACCCGTGTTATGGCCACTCAAAGGTTTTCGGTTAAAAAATTTGGGTATTTCCGGCAGAGTGTCAAACTTGGGGGGTACCGTAGGAATTTTTCGGTTTTTTTATTAATCATGAGATATGTATAATTATTCCAAATGTGTCAATGTGGTTGGCACATTAGTATTGAAGTCTTCACTTGTGCTTACCCTCAAAAAAATCGATTTTTAGATGAGTAGAAACACATAATTTATGTAAGCTTCGCTATATGCCTATATCGATTTATTTTCAAACTATATACTACATAACATATACAGTCAATGATATCGTAAACATGCAAAAATTTTATTTTCGATCCCGCGAAGGTTGAAAACCTAAGCCTATGAGACTTTTTTCTTGGTTGAAAGAAACAAACGCAATAAAACATAATCTATTATTTCAATAGTATCTCGAAAGTAAACAAACTCGGGTCAAAATTGTTAATTATTTGGTGAATCTTGAAAACCAGTTACTATATTCCTTATTTTCCAATACTTTTTACATACTTATTCAATCACCCTGATATTATGGGGTAATACATATCTTAAGGGCCTACATGTATCGACTTAAAATAGAATTTAATTTGAATGTAAATATAAATTTCATACATACATTTATCGAATAAAAATAGAATTTGAATGTAAATGTAAAAGTCGTCCATAATGATTTCATACCAAGGTTTCATCAATCTCGTAGGTACCCTATGTAATTAGCATGATTTATTCGCTTTGTATTAGTGCTAAACATCTTAAGCAACGTCGTTGTGAAGTTCATAAACCTATATTAATGGTCTTCAAGCAGAATGTCAGTAACTTACTTGTATGAATACGATACCTTACATACAAAAAAAGGGAAAATAAAACTTGTTATCGAGCTCCATCATAGACCATAGTCATAGTCTTAAATATGGTTGTTTAGGAACTTTTTTTATACCATTCTTATTGACAAACATTCCATTAGACTCATTCCTTATTACATCATCAAGAAATAAAGAAATTGGAATCAATCCCAAATAGTAATTTCTAAGAAAAAATAGTGTGTAGTCGTCACTTACCTTTTTTTTTTATATGTGCATATGAAAGTATACGAGTTGTCCTTCTAAGATACAAATCAAATAGTCGAAATATAGATTGTATCATTATACCAAAACAATACAAATAACCATTAATTACAAAATGAGAGAATGGGAAGAAGATTCAACAAGAAAATAACTAAAAAAATAATAGTGTTTTAAAAAAAAGTTATACATAGACTACGCACTAGTCAATTTGTCAAATGATGGCATTGGACATAAGTTATCATCCAAGGTTAAAAACAAAGGTTTAATGTGGAGTGTATTGGTAGGTATTAAAAATGAGTTTTAAATGAGGACTAGTAAAATAAGTTAGGTTAAAGGGAGATGGAGAAAGTGTTTTACTGCAAAGTAATAATAATGGAGTAAAAATAGTTAGTAAATAAATATAGTCAAAATGAGGTAGGTGATTAGGCATGAAATTCTTATAGTTATTTATAAGATAATAAATATAAAAAGTTGGTACACTACTACAAATTCATGCAATAACAACGCCCCATCAACAACGCATACTCACGAAAATTAAGAAAAACCGTTGTGGAATGGATAATTATTTTTCCGCGGAATTTTATTAAACCTAATCACAACGATATTGGTTTTTTGAACGTTGTTATTAGTTGTAACAACGGGGTGAACTAAAATAACCGTTGTAAATAAATAAACTAATAACAACATTTTATTCTATAAACGTTGTTATTAATTTGGCGCGAAATAAGGAAAAGTAATAACAACAGGCACAAATAAACCCGTTGTTATAATGTGTTATTACTTTGGCGCAAAATTTGGCGTAAATTAATAACAACGGATATGATTTTGTTGTACGTTGTTGTTAGTTGTAATAACGGGTATAACTTTGTTAACCGTTGTAAATAAGTAAACTAATAACAACGGTTTACTATGAATCATAACCGTTGTCAATATTTGTTAATAAAGATGAAAAAAACACACAACACTAATAATACTGTACTGCAACACAAAAACACAAACACAAAGCGATTATACTGCATCACAAAACCACAAACACTAATAATTTATTGATTTCCTGATCGTCTCTTTGTCATCATCTCCGTCTGCTATTTCTTATTAATCAGGTATTCTAATAATTTTTCTTTATTGATTTCCTGAATTTCGTTTATTTGTGAATTAGTTGCCTTATACATTGCATTTTCTGAATTAGTTGGCTTATTATTGAATTAGTTTTAATTAGTTGGATTTTCTGAATTACTTGGCTTACTATATATACTACGAATGTAGATAAATGACTCGAACCTGGATGAATGCTGCGAATATGAGTGACCCAAACTATAAGGATGGTTTAGCTGAATTTTTTGAAGTCGTTGCGAACAATTTGAATGGTTCTTCTAGTATTCCATGCCCTTGTGAAAGATGTGGTAATATTAGGTATATGGCTATTCCGGACGTTAAAATTCACCTAGAAAAGTATAGTTTTAGTCGATCCTATACCCGTTGGATTTTTCATGGGGAATCATTAGAGGAAGAGAATAACTTTGAAGAAGATGATCTTGAGGTATACGAAAGGATAACTGATGATCCCGAGTTTGCCGAGTATGTTGAGTTGGAAGCAGACGAGTTGAATGTTGGGTCTACAGATAATGAAGAAAAAGATGATGAATCAAATGCTTTTGAAGATAACAACATTAATTTGGATGACCTTGACAACATGTATGAGAAGTTGTGTGAGTCTGAAGCGCCTCTGTACCCTGGTTGTAAGTACACAAAGATGTCGGCTGTGGTGAAGTTGTATAATATCAAGGGGGCAAATGGGGTTAGTGACACGTGTTTCACTAGTTTATTAGCCTTGATAAACGACATGCTTCCAGATGGTAATGTTCTTCCCGTTAAGACATATGAGGCTAAAAAACTAATTAGAGGGGTGGGTATGAAATATGAGAAAATACATGCATGTCCAAATGACTGCGTATTGTATCGAAAATTATATCAAAACTTAACCAATTGTCCGGTTTGTTTTGTGTGGCGTTATAAGGATAAGGAAGGGATCCCGGCTAAGGTGTTATGGTATTTTCCAGTGATACCAAGATTCATAAGGATGTTTGCGAATAGCAATGATTCAAAAATGTTAACTTGGCATGAAACTGGAAGAATAAATGATGGGAAGCTAAGACACCCGGCAGATGGTATGCAATGGAAATCGTTCGACGCTAAGTATCCCGAGTTCGGCATTGAACCTAGAAACTTACGTCTAGCGCTGTCCACTGATGGAATGAACCCACATGGAAACATGAGTACCCAACATAGTACTTGGCCAGTAGTGTTGGCAATATATAACTTACCTCCATATGTGTGCATGAAAAGAAAGTACTTGATGTTGTCGTTGTTAATTTCCGGCCCTAAACAACCTGGAAATAATATAGATGTCTATTTGGAACCTCTTTTAGATGATTTGCGAATTTTGTGGGATAGTGGGATAGAAGTATTTGATGCATATAGGAATGAAACTTTCAATTTGAGAGCGATGTTATTGTGTACAATAACCGACTATCCGGCTTATGGCGACCTTTCTGGGCATACGGTGCATGGGAAAGAGGCATGTCCATTGTGTGGGGAGGATATCGAGTCTAAATACTTGAAGTGTTCTCATAAGTATGTGTATTTGGGAAATAGGAGGGGCTTGGATCCTGACTATTGTTATCGCAAGCAGCAGAAAGCATTTAATGGACGTCAAGAACTTCGTCAACCTCCTAAAATTTTGAGTGGGCATGAAGTTTATCAGAAAGTAAAGCATATTGAGATAAAATATGGGAAGAAGAATGGCTCTAAATTGTCTACTCGTGGGTATAAGAAAAGATCCATATTTTTTGATAAACTTCCATATTGGCCTGACTTGGAGGTCAGGCATTGCCTCGATTTCATGCACATTGAGAAAAATGTCTGTGATAATATTATCAGTACCCTCCTGAATGTTCCCGGTAAAACAAAGGATAACGCCGCAGCTAGGGAAGATATGCAAATGATGGGTATTAGGCTAGATTTGGCACCACAGAAGAGAGGTAATGGTACATTTTTACCGCCAGCAGCTTATACCCTTTCACGGAATGAGAAAAAAGAGTTTTGTGCATGCTTGAATGGAATTAAAGTGCCACATGGTTATTCGTCCAACATCAAAAGCCTTGTGTCGATGCAAGACCTAAAACTCACCGGGTTAAAGTCACATGATTGCCACACTTTGATGCAACAATTACTATCCGTGGCTATTCGTTCCATTTTACCTGAAAAGGTACGATATGCTATTACCAGATTCTGTCTCTTCTTCCAGTCCATATGCGATAAAGTCATCGATCCCGATGATGCGGATTCATTGCAGGACCTCGTTGTCACCTCTCTTTGTCATTTTGAAATGTATTTTCCACCCTCTTTCTTCACTATCATGATTCACCTGACCACTCACTTGGTTAGGGAGATTTTGTACCTTGGGCCCGTGTACTTGAGATATCAGTATCCTTTCGAAAGATTGATGAAAGTGTACAAGGACTATACATCTAATCGGTATCGTTCAGAAGGTTGTATTGCTGAACGTGCTATATTAGACGAAGCTCTTGCATATTGTTACGCTCATCTCTCCCCTAAGGAGTTAATTGGCGTTCCAAAGAATCGTCATAGTGACTGGATGACCGGAAAAGGTATTACGGGCCGGGTTGAAAAAATTGTGGCACGTGACATGTTACATTTAGCACATATGTATATGCTAAACAACGAAGATGAGGTGCAACCTTATATTCAACAACACAAAGATGAGCTCAAATACGATCACCCAAACAAGAGCGAGATGTGGATTGCAAACGAGCATAAGAAGACGTTTGGAGAGTGGTTTAGGAATGTTGTCTTGGAGTATAAGAATTTGTATGGTGATGACATCTCTCCTAGGTTACTACGTCTTGGGTTAGGTCCAAATGCAGGGCCACTTTTTTCAGCGGTTTTGCTATTAATGGTTATACTTTTTACACCCGCGAGCAAGATGAGTTGAGCACAATGCAAAATAGTGGTGTGAGTTCTGAATTTGAGGCAATGCACTTTGCTACTTCAAAAGATAAAAAACCTATTTGGGGAAAATGCCTTTATTATGGTGTTATTCAAGAAATATTGGTATTAGATTACATTGATTTCATAATACCTCTGTTTCGATGTAACTGGGTTGATAACAACAACAATTGTGTTCGAAAGGATAAAATGGGATTTACGTTGGTCAATTTGGATAAAGTTGGCAATAATAAGGATGATCCTTTCATAATGGCATCCCAAGCTCAACAAGTGTTCTATGTCACCGATCCTATGGATAAGAAGTGGTCTGTTGTACTATCTATAAGGAGTAGACGAGGTGCACCCGATAATGGTGGGGATAATGATCAGGATGTCGTGTTTGAGGGAATGGATCACTCTTCCACTGTATCTTATTTCGACAATGTTGACACTGATCATGATAACATTGAAAGCATCTATATGTGTGATGATCATGGTGAAGGTATTTGGGTTAACGAAGAAACTATGTCGGGCAAGAAACGTCACCGATCCTGAGGTGGTTAATAATGTGAGATATTAGCTTATATATTTGTTTGTTTTTTAGTTTCTGTTATTTTTTTAAATAACTATCTTTCTGATTTTTTTTTAAATAACTTAGGAACGGCATAGTAATAACAAACGTAAAGCACTGATACTTTATTAGCTCGAACAGATTTGCATTTAGGAACCATAGCGGAAATCTTACAACCATAGCGGATACAGACACACACACTTGACACTCAACATCTATTATGATAGGCTGATACAAGACCACAGGCCCTAAAACCCCATTACACTGCTATTATGATAGGCTGATACAGACACACAGGCCCTCCCGGCCATCATACAAGACCACATGCCCTCCGTCCCATCCCATTACACTGCTATTATGATAGGCTGATACAGACACACACACACTTGACACTCAACATCTAACACAGGACGTTGCTTGGAATTTTTAGGAGTACATTGCTTGGAAAACAGCCACAACCTGGTTGTAGGCATCGACGATTTCTGAATTGGCCGACTGCTGACCATTCAAGATGGTCGGATACGGCACGTGGAAATAGTCCACGATATTCTTCAGAAGCTCGGCGTCCTCGTCTGTGGCTACCCAGAGGTATGGTTCGACTGTTGATCTATTCGGAGCAACCCGGTCGCTCTTACCATGGCCTCTGAGTTGAAACATATTGTCAAGCTTAAATGCTGATTCTGCATCTGCAACTGATGTTTCAAACTGAATGAGTAGTATCCCTTTGAATCCCCAAGGCGCCCATTGTGCCTTAATTTTGCTGACCGAGTATCCCAGCTCAATAAGCTTATTCCTCAAAGGAGTAAAGCTTTTGGCAACAAATTTTCCATCGTCCAAATGGCCTGGGGCATTCATTAGCACATAGTGATATGGACGAGCAACATTTTTGAGACATTTCAAAAATAGACAAGTAATTTGATGGTTTTGGTTTGGTTTATTTGCAGTGAGTATTCTTTTCTGAATTTATAGCATTCAGTGTATTGTCTTTAGTTTTTGTTAGCTTTGGTCATTGTTGAAGATTCCCAAATTATTTAGCTTTTGGTCATTCATTATACAGTGTCCATGTTTTGGTTTCTGCTGATATTATTATTGCAGTGTATATTGCTTATGATGTTGCTGTCTTTTTTGGTTTCTGCTGATTATTATTGCAGTGTATAGTGCTTATGATATTGTTGTCTCTAATTATAATTAAAAAAACAAAGGTAAGCAACAACAACGGTTGTTGTAAATATACCCGTTGTGATTGCTTATAACAACGGTTATTAATCACAAACCGTTGTCATAGTGTTTATTAATTACAACGGGTAGACTACTTTAACCGTAGTCATTACTCTATCACAACGGTTTGTTTATAATAACCGTTGTCAATATTTGTAAATAAAGATGAAGAAAACACACAACACTAATAATACGACTGTACTACAATACAAAAACTCTATCACAAAGCGATCATACTGCACCACTAATCGTCTTTCTGTCATCATCTCCCTTATTAATTTTTATCAACTATTTCTTATTAAGATTTTCTAGCTAGATTGTTCAATTCTTATTATTGAATTCAGTGTATTGTCTTTAGTGTTTGTTAGCTTTGGTCATTGTTGAAGATTCCCAAATTATTTAGCTTTTGGTCATTCATTATACAGTCTCCATGTTTAATTACTTCTTATTATTGAATTTTGGATTTTCTGAATGTCGTTTATTATTGAATTTGTGAATTAGTTCAATTCTAATTTTGCTTTATCGATTGAATAGCTTTGAATTGAATTAGTTTAATAACTTCTAAACTTAAGTCAAAAAACAAATTAACGTATCAACATTAATATTATTAAATAATAAGTTCAAACGGCGCCACACACAAATGGCGCCAAAACAACCAAACAACTACAACCAAACAACAACAACAAACTAAATTGAGTCCGGGTAAATTTCCCGGATAGCTGCCACCGCTAGAGCATATGCATCAATCGGGTCAGCCTTGGCCAGAACCAACGAGGTCATGTTTGGAAGTCACCCATAGATATGGCCCAGGCTGGTGGTCCGTGCTCTCAATAAAATCTTTTCGCCCATGCCCGGCCTTGTCAAACATTATTGCCAGTTTGAATGCGGACGCACGATGAGCATCCGTCATCCCAAACTCGAAAACGAGTTCCCCTGTAAAGTACCTGCGATGATAATTTGGCCACATCTTCTTGATTAAGTAGCCATTTCGAATAAGCGTATCACGGAGTTTCTTGTAGCTTTTACATACAACGTAGTCACCCTCAATATGAGAAGGCATTTGTTTCATGATGCAAGCATATGGTTTAGTAAAGGTTTCACACATTTTGTTAGTATTGAGGCTGGGAAATTTTGTATGGTTTAGCAAATATGTTATTGATTGGAGTTGGGAAATTTTGTATGTGGTTGATAACCTTGTATTGAAGCTGTATTTATAGAGACTTATTGATTGGAGTAATTGAGTCACATGCAGTTATTGATTCACATGCATGCATTGGTTCACATGCATGCATTGGTTCACATGCATTTACAAATCCCAAAACGACTATACATTCACATGCAGTACGTTATTGATTGAGTAAATGTGTGAATGTATATATGCAGTTACATTTCCTATGCAGTCAATGCACTTACATGCAGTAAATTGAGTAAATGTGTGAATGTATATATGCACCGATGTCATTACTCTATCACAACGGTTTTAGTCAGCAAAACCGTTGTGCAAAGTAATAACAACGTTTTTTTTAACGAATAACCGTTGCTATTTCTCTATCACAACGGCTATGATGTACCGATGTCATTACTCTATCACAACGGTTTTAGTCAGAAAAACCGTTGTGGAAAGTAATAACAACGGGTTATTTAACCAATAACCGTTGTTATTTCTCAATATTATTATTTTTAATTAAAAGATATTGCAGTCCAAACCCGTGAATAAACAACAGCAGAACCAGCATTGATTAAAGCATCCATTGAACATCATCAATGGCAGCATAACCCCTCTATAAATACAGCCTCAAAACCCCTCCTTTAAATATTACATAACCCTAATTAATTACTCCTAAAAATTAACATCATCAATGGCAGCAGTTAACCTTCCCAACGATGAGACGACCCTTACAAAATTGATTGCAGATGAGGAGGAGGCTCTTGCCGTAGTTCCCGCTGATCATCACCCATTGATTAAAGGATCCATTGAACATCGAAGGGATTATTGGATTAAGAGGCTTGAAGCAGTCCGACTTGTCAACCAAGCGTCGTCATCATCATCGTCCTCTGGCTACCCACGTCGGCCTGATACTCGCAGGTTGGATGCCGCAAGAGATATGTTGAGCTGTACTGTCCTACCTTATCTCCACATGCAAGACGTGTACTTGCATACATTGAATCTGTTATTGCAAAATACGAGGTTAATGATCCGGAAGTCATCAGTATCATCAATATTGTTCCGGATTGTTGGTGGCAGTGTGAGAAAAGCTTTTTACTCTTAACCGGAATTGTTCCGGATTATTTAACATCTTTATTTATTTGATGTCGGATGAATGTACTGTACTTTAATATAAAATCTAGGTTATTCCTAATGAAATCAATGAGAAAGAATGTTGTTTAAAGTGTTTGAATTGATGTTCAATATTTTGATGTTTGATCAATAGCGATAATCTACTATATATATATATATATATATATATATATATATAGAAGTATATAAAAAAGGGTTTAGGGTTTAGGGTTTAGGGTTTAGGGTTTAGGGTTTAGGGTTTAGGGTTTAGGGTTTAGGGTTTAGGGTTTAGGGTTTAGGGTTTAGGTTTTAGGGTTTAGGGTTATTTTGAAGTAACACACGTATACTAATAATGATACTTAATAATTAAAAGTTATCCGACCCGAAAATGATACTTAATAATCATCACGCGGATAATAAATAAATATTTCTATCGAATTAAATTAATAACCCGATACTAGCTAATTAATTTTGGGTCGGACTATTTCAGGTTTGTGATGCAAAAACGGCCCGACTCGATATATAACCTCATCCGTTAGCATATTAACATTTAAATGATCGAAATAAATTAAATTAAATGAACACACGAATAAACAAACACGAAAGCCGAAAGGACACGACCCTCGCTCGCTCCCTGACCCAATTAAACTAACCCGGTAAAGTTACATACCCTACGAATCTAACCAGATCGGAATATGGCCTATTAACCATTTATTTGTTGATAAAACGTATGTACCCAATATATCCGTCGCTCCCGAAACAGACACGAAAGCCGAAAGGACCCTCGCTCGCCGACCCAAACTAATAATATATAATAACCCGATCGATAAAGTTATTAATTACAAACCCGCCGAATCTAACCCGATCGGAATTGATTCCCAGGCCAAACCTGATCCGAGCTAATAATTAAACGTAACTTACGCCTTTAATATAAAAATTTAGAGCAAAGTAAAATAAATTAAATTAAATTTAGAGCAAAGTTAAATAAATTAAACGTAATTAATGAATTTATTTTCGTGCCTCAAATTTTAATACCGCGCGCGCGTATCTGAAAATTAAAAAAAAAACACATAATCTATAAAAACGGTTCTTTATAATACCACCGTTGTTATTACTTTGAACAACGGGTCATATTAAAGAAACCGTTGTCATAGTGTTATTACTTTCTACAACGTGTGTTCTTTAACCGTTGTCATTACTCTATAACAACAGTGGTTTTTAGTATAACCGTTGTCAATAGTTTCTCAAACATTATGGTAAGAAACCCTTTAGTTTCTCTTAATAAAAAATAATTTCCAATCCTATAGAGTAAATTAAACACACGTACATTATCATCATCATCCTCCTCGTTTACAATCATCCTCGTTTACAACACAAATCTTTTGTTTATTATCATCATCATCCTCCTCGTTCTCTTGATCATCATCCTGCTCGTTCTCTTTATCATCATCCTGTTCTCATTTTCATTATCAGGTAATTTTTGTGTTTCGTCTTTAGGGTTTTAAGATTGAAGTTCATCTTTTTGTTTTCATTTTCTATTTATCGTTCTCTTTATCATCTAGTTTCATTCCTTTCTAAGTTTTTAGGGTTTTAGAATCTCTGCATGACTCTTTATTTGTTCAGTTACTATTTCATTCATTTTAAGGTCTTAGGGTTTTAGAATCGCTGTATGCATGACTCTGTTCCTTTACTATTTCATTTCTTTTGAAGGTCTTAGTGTCTTAGGATTATCATGGGTGAAAAACGGAAAAGAGTAGAAAACAATGATAAGGGGGATAAGCCTGGTGAGAGGGGTGCTTCGAAGTGCCATGCAGCCCTTGCAGCTATAGCGGCAAAAAAGCCGATGGAAATAAAATGGAGTGTGAAAGGTGTTCCTACTGGTCCAAATGCTGGCCATTTATCCACTTGGATTGGAGTTACAACGAAACAGTTTGCGCTTATTGATTTAGATGATTTCAGGAATATAAATCATGTATTGCAGAACTTACTCTTGATCCGTATAAAGGTATGATAATTTCTTTAGCTAAACACCATTTCTTTAGTTACTATTACATAAGGCAGGAAGCCGTATAAAGGTTCGTATAAAGGTATGATATTAGACAGCCGCTTATTAGTATATATGATGATGATGCAGGAAGCTTTCGATATTCCAGACTGTCATGATAAGTATCTATTACGTAAGGCAGCGGCAGTCTTAAGGCAGTGGAGGTGTGACCTTGCCAAATTACACTTGTATGTCGACAAGGAGACGGGGGAGATGCATAAGAGCCCACCGACAAAGTACCCCAACATCACTCAGCAACAATAAGATAATTATAAGGCGAAACGAGCTACTCAAAAGTTTCAGGTTAAGTATCCATGTCATATGTTTACATTTTTCTAAAACTCTACTTAAGGTTACATTTTTCTAAAAGTTTCAGGTTACATTTTTCTAAAACTCTACTTGTATCTATAATTTTCTAATTGTCTCATCTACTTGCGATTTTAGATGATTTGAAGAGCGTTAGCGCCAGAAATCGTGCTAACATCTCACAGAAGCGGGGGTATATTATGGTTCTCGAGGCGGTTACAGATTGATAGAAGAAAATCTCGTAAGTAGCATCTATATATTAGATTTTTTTAATCATACTTGGACTTGATATACATGTATACATATATTATTTTTGAGTTAATGTGTAGGTGTCAAAGGGAGTGACCGACTTGAATCGGCACGTAACTTATAAAGAAGGGCACACGCCTAAAAGTTCCCGAACATGTAACGAATATGATCAGGAAGTCTTGGCCAACATAGTAAGTATTATTTTATTTAGACGGGTTTTTAATAACTTTATTGTTCAATTCTTGTATGTCTGACTATCTATTTATTTTAGTAACAAAAATAAAATTAAGTTTATTTAATATATTATAGGAGAATGTTCTGAAGGAGGTTGCGGAAGGAAAATTCACTCCGAGTGGTCGTGACGACGTTCTTGCTAGAGCGATCGGCCGTCCCGAGCATCCAGGTCGATTGAGGGGCGTCCCATTACATGTCGGAGTCACGAAATATTATGGGAAAACTAGCTCGAACAAGAAGAAGAAAAATAAGGGGAAGGCTGACATGGTACCATTTGTTATTGTCATTTAAAATTCACATGTTATTGTTTTAACAAAATGCTGATTCTACATTTTGGGCGTGCAGGTTCAGTTATTGGCCTCCGTGATACTGAAGATGAATTCTGTAGGCAAGCCTTCCGAAGAAGAATTGAAAATGATGGAGGATGTCATTAAAAAGGGTGAGGTAGTGCAACAGATTGGTCAAGAGGCAGACACTACTACCTTGCCAATACATGAGGAGACGGCTGAGAAGATGGGTGAGGTACCTACTGCTGCCGAGGTTTTAATACCTCAAGCCGATAAGGTAAATATGACTTCTTCTTTCTTTTTTTTTCTGCATTTGTTCTTTCCAGCAGCCATGCCTTTGATTGGTTTATTTTATTAGGTAAATGAGTCTGAAGAGGGGACGCAACTTGAGGAGAGGGGTGAGGTACCTAATGCTGCTGAGGTTTTGATACCTCAAGCCGATAAGGTAAATACGACTTAACCATTTTGAACCTCTGCATTTGTTCTTTCCAGCAGCCATGCCTTTGATTGGTTAATTAATTTTATAAGGTAAATAACTCTGAAAAGGGGACGCAAGTTGAGGAGCCGGCTGAGAAGACGGATGACAATAATGAGGTATGTAGATTATAAGAAGTTAGTATGAAGATGATCATTTATGATATCTATTATATTTTGGTATTTAGTAAATAATATGTATTCTTCAGGCCAAAAAAAAGCGGGTAGTTCTTCTTGTGGGAAATAACAGTTTACATCCCCTTAAAAATTAGGATTATAACAAAATTATATAATATGAATGCAAGTCATAGATATAAAAACGATACAAATGTAGAGAAAAAGAATTAAACCTTCGGTCCTTAGCAAATTAGGCCTAAGAACAGATATCAAAATAGATATCCTCCTAATCGTAACACCCAAGACTGATTGAGATATGCCCTTGTAATTGCTAGAAAAGAATTAAAAGTTACTGCTAACCTTTTGTTTTGTGTTTGTCAAAAGTTACAGTTAACTTTTGTCAGTTTGTGTGATTTTTAGATGAGATGGAGGCAGAGAGAGAGAAATTAGGTTAGAAAACAAAAACACTTTTTTTCTCCTTCTTCTTTAATCCCCACGGCACTTTTTTTGTAGGTTTTTATATGAGGGGATTTTTATGTCTCCTCAAACTAACTACCCATTGACCCGAAAACCCGAGTGTATCTGGATACCGTGTTTCGGTCATTTTAGCTTCCAATATAATGTAATATCTTATAATCGTCGTTTTACATGGACCGACATTATAATCCGTCATTAATTATAAATATCCGTATATTTATAATTTGCCAATTAATTATAACGGTTTATGTTTAATTAGCTTACATTATATACTATAATTAAATATAACTTTTTATATTCAATTTTACGAATTACAGTTAATTCGTCTCAGCTAACTTTCGTCTCATCATCACATTGACTAACCTTTTAGTCAAATACACTGACTAACCTTTTAGTCATTAATTTGGGCATCAATATGATCATTTTCTCAAATAATCACATCTCTCAAACACATCCTATAGGTGTGACTTTTAGGGACCAGTTGATCACCGCCATCTGTATGACAATAACGTCAAACTTATCTAGCAAGCCAACCGTTATTGATAAACGTTAATCAACTGATTATTATACAAAGTATACCCTGTGAACCTACAGAGATTTATTTATGTTATTGCACTAACTGGAGCACACTAGCTCCAACACTTCTCACCGTCCCTTCATCCAAGGATGTGGTTCGTGTTGCCCGGGGTTTGATCATATACCAAAAGCCCAATGACTCAACAGAAACCATCTTGGTTCATGGCGTACCACTCTTGCCGAATCATGCAAAAGTGGAGATAGAGCTAGTCGCGAAGGGCTGTGAAACCCGTAAACTGCCCGTCCCAGTCCGTGACGACCTTCTAATTCTGGCAGATGCGGTTCACTGTTTTGTCCAATGGCCTAATAGCCACATTTTCCTGGCTCGTGATCAAAAAATTCAACAGAATGTAGGCGGGGTTAGAAAAATACATCTAATTTAACCCGCCTTTTGTCTTTGTTCATCACCTTCATAAATAGTGAAATTTATATGTTATATTTTTGTTTTGTAGGTAACAAAAAAAAAAAAAGTCTAACTCGATAGACAATCTTTCTACTACCTCGTCAAAACAACAACTTGATGAGGTATTTAATCAACTCTCTTTATATTTTAAGTTCTACTATCGCCTCATCATTGAAAGAGCAACTTAATTTAGTTAGCCACATGTAGGTTGTGACAGGTAGCACAAAAGGAGAACCGCATCATTTCCCCAAGCTGAAAGAGGTCAGGAGTCTATCCCGTACTAAATATGATGGGAACGTTTACATGGAAAAAGTACGAATGGTGAGGATGCTGGACCTTTATAAGGAGGCTGGGAGACGCATAGCAAGAGAGCAATTAATAATTATTCTGCTCGAGGATGGTATTGTAGGGGTAGAACGTCAAGCAATGCTGGATTGGGAAATTCTAGCCATTTGGGCTGGCCTTGACGAGATTGATGTCCAACACCTATATGTTTGGATGAAGTAAGTTTCTTAATAAATTAAATCATGCAATATTCTAATATTCTGACTAAGATATAGTGTTTTTAATATCGGAATTAAAACCGTCATGTAGGTACTTGAACTCGGTTGTGATCCCCGGAACCAATAATCCACTTGCTCAATACGGATTCCTGTGCCCAAATATTTTATCTATGCATATCGGGATGATTTCGTATGATGAACGTATAGATTATATTGCTGCGGAATTGGCCAAAAACAATAAGCTCATTCTTGCCCCTTATAATGAAGTCGGGTAATATATAATTAATATTACGATTCCAAATACAATTGCATTTTTATATTTTTGGTTATGATGCATGTTGTGCTTGTTAATAATGATGTGTCTCTCGATCTAGGAGACATTGGGTGCTAGCAGCGATCAATCTGAGCAAGAAGAAAGTATTTTGGTTGGACTCTTTGCATAAACAACCATCCGAGACCTTTAAGAAGATGATTATTAAGTAAGTTTATAATACTGATTTGGCACATAATATTAAGTATCAATTATTATTATTAAGTAAGTTTATGTGACTTTCGACCTCTTTCCTTTTTTAAAGGGCCTTTGAGAAGAAAAGAGCAAACGACGATCAACCGACGGAAGATTCTGATGACGACCCTACTTTTATTACGATAACAGGGGTACGTACGCGCAGATACAATACCTTAATAATTAAGTGTATTAAACTAATTACGCATATACATCTGTCTTTTTTAATTACGCATTAAACTAATTGGTAATTGCCTTCTCGTCTCTTCGTTTATTATGTAATAATAGGTCCCTAAACAGCCGGATAGCATACAATGTGGATACTACGTTTGTCGTTTCATGTTGGAGATTATTAGGCGAAGATATATCAGCATTCCAGAAAGAGTTAGTAGTTTAATGTAGCTATTATTTACTTTTTTTCATTAGAGCTGATATCTTTTCTGCTATATATATATGATCGATGTTGCTAATTATGTATGCCTATACTGTTGTTACCCTACTGATCGATGTCTTTTATTTGTTTTATCCGCAGTATTTAATCAACACGCCACATGTCCCTGAGTATGCTAAGCACCATATAGACGAGGTAAGGGACTTGTGGGGCAAATACGTCCTTGAACATTATGGTAAGAAAGAATAAATGAAACTTAAATTATTTTGGAAGCAGATAGAGAACTTTAATTTGTAGAAGTCATTAGAGCAAATTGTAAGTATGAATTGCTCTGAAGGAGATCATTTTGGTTGTATATATCATTTTGCTGCTGATGTACATGAATTGCTCTGATTTATATATAGATATATCATTTTGCTGATGCTGAAAGTGGTTTATGTGTGCTGCTACTGCTGCTGATTTATGCAGGATTTTCACTGACAGGAGAACAAATTACAATTTTTTCAAAAACAATAATAAAAATAATAACAACGGTTTTTCAAAATTCACTAAAAGTGTTGTAACATATTTCCCACCAAAACTGATCATACCTTTAACAACGGTTTTATTAAATAGACCGTTGTTACATATTTCCCAACAAAACTATTCACACATTTTAACAACGGTGTATTCTGATATACATGTTGTTATTAAAGCTTTACATAACGGCTTGATTAATATACTCCGTTGTAATTAACTATATTCACAACGGGTTTGAAAATAATAGCGTTGTTATAATCTTTCCCACCAAAACTAATTATACCTTTCACAACGGTTTCAGTTAACAGAAACGTTTTTGTATCTTTCCCACCATGATTATTCACACGTTTTAACAACAGTTATCTAGTAAAAACAACGACTTTGTACCGTTGTTAAAACGATTCACAACGGTATTTTCATTAAATAGGAACCGTTGTTAAAACCTTTAACAACAGAGTCTTTAACAACGTCCGCTTTTTAATATTACAACGGTTTTTAACCGTTGTCATAGCCTGTTTTTGTAGTAGTGGTAATAAAGATGTAATAATAAACATCAATTGAGATATTTAATTTAAAATTCCATTTTTTTTGTCAAGGTATACAAAAAGGCACAGAAAATGAAAGTACAACAATTATGTAATTCTTTTTTTAATAATTTTGTTAATTAAAGAGGTGATATGTGAGAAGAAGTTAAGTAGTGACACTTGTTACTTCAATGGAGGCTTAACAAGTCTTTTTATATTATTGTAAGATACATCACCTAACTGCAATTTTAATATAATGTCATAATTTACTAAGTTAACGTACGCGTAGTATAAAGAGGTAGACCACTAGACCTAAGAAACCTTCCTCTAAGTCAACTTCCTCTCCCAAAACAAAGTTTAATATTCACTCAAAAGTCAAAATAAGATTGGCAGTTTAAATTAATTAAATTTGTCTTAATCGTTATTATAATAATACTATATCATTACATTAATAATACAATCATGATGGAAAATGAGATAGCGTTAACATGTAGTATCTAATTTCGGTACTACAAAGGATATTTTTGTCAATTACTTAATATTTTTATGACTTGGCCAAAATAAAATAGCGAGGCTATATATGAAACTAGAAAACAAAAAATCAACAATTAGTTAAATTATTCTGAAAGATGAAGAGTACATCAGAAGATCTAATTGAATTGTTTGTGTATACTATAGTAGCTTAAAAATTGAGTTTTTATCTATTCATTAACAATAGCGAACGATTTGAGAAGCCTTACTCAAATATTTCTATTATTTCTTATTGTCATCATTTAATAAAATATCTCGGGTAGTACTAAAAATGAGTATTACCTTGGTAACATTGACCCGTATCCAACCCAACACCCGAACTCAAGACGCAAGTTTGACTAAAAACCTGAATTGTCTCTCCCGACTATCACCCGACCTGAATGTTTATTGTTGCAAACTGGTTAGTATCCATGAATAACTTAATAATAGTTTATCTGAAATGACACGAACCCGAAATAACTCGACTTGAAGCCAACAAACCCAAAACTGACTCAACCGGGTGGACCTGTTTGTCAAATCTACCACCGGATGACGTTGTCTCGTTTTTCTATTTTATTATTTCAGTCGTAAATTTTCTTTGAAAAGAATTCATATAGTTACAATACATATTTGCACTCACTAATCATGGGGAAGTGAAGTGAAAGTCTACAAAATCAATAAGGAGTTGTTTCCTTAAAAGAGAAAATGCAACGTAAAAATGCAAAATTAAAAATGAGGGTAGAAGGTTTTTTTTTTTTTTTTTTTTTGACAAACGGATACAGATAGTCTATACTGCCTTAAGGGCAATATTGATAGCTTGGGCAGAAGTTTAGTGTAAATGGAAACAATGAGCTAGTTGAAAGTAAGACCACATGTGAATAATAGTGTGCACAATTTGTAGTTTGTCATCTAGAAAAAAAATCCATTTCTAAGTAATTATTGTGGTTAGGTGGGAAAAATATGAGAATCGTTTATTCCCTTAGTAGTAAGGGGGATAGACCTTTACACGGTGGGAGATCGCCTTATTCAAGAATTTGTGCTATAGGATACGATCTTGTCCGTTAGAAAAAATGGATCAGTAATTACATAGACGTTTTTTTTTATTTGAGTTTTTTCTCATCTGCTCCAGTCATAGACTCCAAAGTGGTAATTAAACATTTAAACACCTTAACTTTTATCAATTATGAAATTACTTTCAAAAGTTTCATTTGTGCTCATTAGTTTTCACCAAAAGTAAAATTCAATCTCTTTTTTAAAAATTTCACAAGAGCTAAAATCAGTAATCATTTTATAATAGTATCACACAATATACAGAGTATAAAATACTAAAATTTACTAATTGTATCTTTATGAATTTCTATCTAGTTTATTAATCATTGAAGAGCACTATTACATACATGTTTAGTAAATTGTTTTAAATTCTCATAGTATTCATACATGTATAATAAATTGTCTAAATACTATAAAATCCAAAAAAAATATTCTCAAATTTTAATATAAATATGAAAATTCTAAATTCATAAATATATATATTATATTTGATAAACTAGACTATAAAATGACTTTATGATAAGAATTTGGTGAAATTTTACAAAATGGGGCTAGATTTCACTTTTGGCGAAATTTAAGAGGTTTGATTACAACAAATAAAATTTACAAGGCTTAATTTTACAATTGAACAAAGTTAAAAGGTTTAATTACTATTTTTACCCCTAAAAGAATCAGTAGGTCTTGCTTGCGACGGATCGGATCGGATCTTGCGACGGGTATTTTGTGAGAGGAAATGGGTAGAGGGGACAAGGTGGACACCCCTCATGTGCTCTCCACTCACCCTTGATGGGTATTTTGTGAGAGAATATGTTATCCGTCTTAAGATTGTGACGGATAGTGTCCGTCACAAATGAGAATTTGTGTAAAAGAATATGAAGTATTGAGTGGCCGGTTGTTTGTCATTTGCTAAAAGCAATACGAGTATAAGATATCTTGTTTGTGAGAAAAAAATTTGAAGGGAATATCTCTGGGAGAACGTTGTTAGCATTGCTCAAAGTTATAAATAAACTTTATATATTTGTAGCTCGAACCGGAAAACAAATCACGTTCGTTAGGTTGGTTTAGCTTTGCACGCATTGAGGTCAAACTCAAGTAAGATTAGGGGTGTTCATGATTAACCGAACCGTAAAAACCGAACTGAAAAAACCGAAACCGTACATTTTTTTAGGTTCAAAAAACCGAACCGAAATAGTTTATCAATTAGGTGAACCGAACCGGTAAAAACCGGTTTAAAACGGTTCGGTTACGGTTCGGATTTTTAAAACCGCGGTTAACCGAAACCGAGCCGTTTAAATAAATTAAGAATAAAGACTAGCCCAAATTTTTAAAAACCCGAATAGCCCAAAATATAAACTGCCATATACACACACCTCCCCAAAAACTTTTAACCTAAAACCTAATTCACTAGCTAAACCCTCAATCTCTCAGTGTCTCTTTCTCTATCTCGCTATCACCACATTAGTATTTCATTAATATTTTCATGATATAATCTCATCATCACAATCTCTATAACATATCCCTAAATTTTAAATTATTCCCCAAAGCATTTAATTTCCGGGGTATAATTTTTCCGGATCTATTTGCAAGTCCCTCAATCTACAACTTTTTGATGTATTTGTTTATATTTTCAATGTATTCAATCGATATAAGGTTTGTTTTTGAATGTTTTGGTTTAGTTTTGTTGAATTTGATATTATCATCAATTGAAATCAATTGATTTAGTGCCTTTCATTGGAAGGTGCATAGTTTAAGTGCTCTGTAACGTCAAAGCTATAATGGATTAATAAAAAAATCTAGTCTCAAAATTTCGTTTGACTCAATTTTTCTAACAATTAAGACACTTTTTTTTCTTGAAGAAGAAAAAGCAATATGTCTAGTCATTCTTGAATTTGTAAGACGTCATTTGACCAAAGTTGTGTCTCCAAGAAGGCGCCTTTGACTACGAAAAACGAAAAAAATTAATTGAGAATTCGGTTTCGGTGAACCGGTCAAACCGAACCGTTCATCCGGTGAACCGAACCAAAAAAACCGGTTTAAATCGGTTCGGTTACGGTTCAACAATTTGGAAAACCGATTGACCGGTTAACCGGTCAATTAAGCCGGTTCGGTGAACCGAACCGGTTTTGAACACCCCTAAGTAAGATCATACATGTTCTAATCATTTTAGGTTCGGGTTATCTTTGCGTGTTTTCTTATCACATTATTTGTGGATAAAGACTACGCAACAATAAACAGTTATGTCGTGTCGGATAGGGTACTTCGGGTTGCAAGACAAATTTTATGCGTACTGATATTTGGGTCGAATCAGTTTTGATTGATATATTTTACCCAAGAGTAGGATGGAGAAATGAGAATACTCCTTACTACTAGTAGACCTGGCAAACGGGTCAGATCGGGTCAGGCCAGCTCGGGTCGGGTCAGTTTGGGTCTCTCGTTGATTTCGGGTTAATTCGGGTCGGGTCAAGTCATTTTGGGTTTCGGGTTTGTTGTCGGGTCCGTTTCGGGTCAACCGGGCCGGGTTATTTCGGGTCGGGTCATTTTCGGTTCAAAGAATAAGAGACAGACAATTTTAAGTCTTTTTTGTTCAATTAAAGTTATGTTTTGTCGGGTCATTTTTGGGTTGAGTGGTTTTGGATTAGGTTACTTTCGGGTCGGGTCAGTTACGGGTTAAGAAAGCTCAAAATCATTTTTGGTTCGGGTCGGGTCAAATCAGGTTTTGGGTCACATTCGGGTGTTGTAGTTCAAGTCACGGATCGGGTGGGGTTACGTTTCTCAGGTCTACTTATTAGTTACAGAAATGGAAAAAAAACACTAGTGAAAAAAAAACAGTAGGTCTTGCTTGCGACGGATCGGATCTTGCGACGGGTATTTTGTGAGAGGAAATGGGTAGATGGGACAAGGTGGGCACCCCCCATGTGCTTTTCCACTCACCCTTGATGAGTATTTTGTGAGAGAATATGGTATCCGTCTTAAGCTTGCGACGGATAGTGTCCGTCACAAATGAGAATTTGTAAAAAAAAAACACTAGTATTAACCCTGCACAAGACGTCATTGGGAAATAGGCCCCCAAAAGACAAGAGATGGAAATCTGGAAATTTGACATTCAGGGTATTTGACAGAGTGCCAAGAATCCGACAGTCTGCCCGGATAGATGCTTCCATTGACTTTCGTTGACTCGCTTAACCCTTGACCCTTATTTCGAGGCCTGACTTCTTGACCCAACTTGCTTGACTTCTTTGGCCGGGTCAGGTTTGATTTTAGTTGACTTACCCGATTTTACTCTCTTTGACCAAGGCTTGTTTTCCTTTGATGGTTGGCTTGCAAGGAAACAAGGCCCACTATGCAATACACAAACTCAAAAATGGCCATTACAAAACACAACCAACACAAAGAAAGGTTAACACAACTTACAATCCAATTCCTAAACCTTACAAAATGAACCCAATTCAACATAGTTACAACATTCCATTCTAACCGACCTATTACATAAACTTTTAACAAATGACCTATATTAAAGACTAAATTCGATACAAAAGACCCTTACTAATACGACACGTTTGTGTACTATCACACATACAAGATTATAAATTGCATAATTAGTTTGTTAATTGCTTCTATCTCAATTATGTCTAGCTAATTTTCTTTCTAGGGAGTAGGGGATCAATGGGTAGTAATTAAAACTAAGATAGTGAATGATTGATAAACAATCGATAATTGCTAGTGCGTTATTTAAATGTTTTAATAGTCATATGATCGGTTAAGGCCACCACTTGTTAGTTGATCTAGGAAATCCCAATTTATGTGCGAGGAGCAGAATTCTGATCAGGCTTACTTGTAACTAGTTTTATCCCCGTGCAAAAATGCACGGGTTTGCTATCTATAAATCAGAAACGAAAATATAGAGACAACGTAGGTATACATATAGCGATGTCAGTTTATATTATATGGAGTTATTAGGTAAAATGCATTTATAACCTTATTCACTTAAGAGCTTATAAAGTGTAATCTTAATAATTTTTATGTATATATCATTTATATTTCTCATATAGTTTTTTTTAAAATAAATTTATAATACGCATGAAATTATTATCTAATTTTATGTTGTTATAGTTTTTTTTTTCACAATCTCATGGAATTAATGAATATGAATTGACTTAAAGATAGAGAATAATTAAATGTAATAGAGAACATAGGGAACTCACGTATAAATTGTATACCTCAAATTTCAACCAATGGGAAGTCTAAAAAAGACTTGCGTTTTAGACTATGTAGATTTGGAAATTTTTTAAAATTAAAATATTGCACAAATAAGACTATACAACCAAATGTATATGAGTATGGTACATCCAATGTCAATCTAATTGAGCTTATATCCAATTTTTTTGAGCTCTTAAAAAAATTTAGTTTCATTATAATTTTTTAGTTGTCAAAATTAATTGAGCTTATATGAATAGTTTTTGAGTTTTATTATAATATTTTGAGTTTAAAGTTTAGATAAAGGCGCTCAGATTCTTTTCAATAATGCTCGTAAACTGTACATATACGCTCAACTTCTTTATTGTAAAGTTCCAAATCTATACTATCAGTTGTATACAACTGATTGTATAGTCTACTAATTGATATTGCAGTTCTTCTCGTTTATTTTTATGCGATCTCTATTACGATACTTTGTTCCACGCTTTTATACATGTTTCTATATCACCTTTTAGACTATGTGGATTTGGAAAAAAATTAAAATTAAAATCTGGTAGTTCTTCTCATTTGTTTTTATACGATCTCTATTACGACACTTTGTTCCACGCTTTTATACATGTTTCTATATAAATTTCGTATGTTTTAAACATATTTCTATATACATTTAGCATAAAAGCGAGTTCATATGAGAACGTTAATAATAGATAGAGTTATACAATAAAATAGTAGTAATAGTGATTAGTATGATTACTACCCTACTTCATTCAATGCTCGTTATTACTACTTACTAAAACCTCGTATAAGAAAATGTCAACAATTATTTTAACACTATGTAAGACGGCCCCATTTTGTTAAAGGACAACTCATTATTTAATGAATATTTTTTTTTTTACAAAATGATATGTCTTATGGTTTGAGGCCGTCTTATTCTTTGCTTTGTCTAGATATTATCAAGGTTGAAAAGTGATTTATTAGTTATTACAATAATAATAATAATAATGACGACGACGATAATAATAGTAATAATAATAATAATGACGACAAAAAATTAGAAATAATGATAATAATAACAATAGTAATATTATTATTAAAATATGATAATAATATGATATTGCAAAATTGGAACTAAGCCATGTAATTAAATGCATAAGTTTTGCAAATGAAATAAAAAATGTATGTGATAGAGTTTTGCAAATGAAAGAAAAAAAATAGTGGATGGTACTATGGTAGATAGTGGGTGATGTCATAGTGACATCATGTATAACATTTTCAATTGGAGAGTTGATATTGTATTTGTGACGTGGATCAACCACAATGTTTTATTTGTTTGTGTTTTAATACAAGTAGGATTTGGCAGGAAGCTTGATACGCATCGAGAGCCCTTTAGTGCCTTCCTAGGTTGATATTGATCCGAGATGACGTATTATATCCGACTAGCGTGATTGTATGTTATCCTTGTTCTTTACATGCTTTATGTCAACCTATTGTGAACCGATAATCCTAATCTCTTCCTCTTATATCTATATCTATATATATAATTAAAAAGCAAGACAGTACTCCACATTACACTATTCTTCATTTCTTCCTTTTAACAAGGATTTATAAAGCCACATCATCACCATCTATATGTTAAAAAAAAGAAGTAAAAGAATTTGGAACATTAAACATAAATGTGTGAGCATAACAAACATTTATCTTTTTTCTTATGAGTACATTGATTAACAACAATAAAATATAAAATTAAATGGTGAAATTTAAATGTGGAGGTTTTTTTATTGAATAATTGAGTTTTAAAATATTTTATTGGTTTTCTAAGTTAAGAGAAAATAAATGAAAAATAAAAATAAAAAAATACAATTATGTTTAGCTAATATGATTATTGACCTTTGTATTTTTGAATTTATAACGATAATGTTAGACACAAGAAATATTAATACAATCATGTACTTTCGTACTATATATACTTTGTAAAAAAATAATATCGGACTACGAAGGTATTGACTATACAACTGATAGAGTTAATTTTGTACCACTATTTCAATTTTCAAATAATTTCATACTTTCATGACACATCTATACAATATTATAAAAAGGGGCAAGACTAAACATTTAACTAAGCCATGTACCATAAAAAAGGCATTTTCGATTGTCATGTGTCACATGCTTATAAGTTATAAGTAAAGAAAATTCTTAAAAATTTATAAATCACAAAAAAAAATGTAGCAAACCTTTTATCTCCCTCTCATAACTTTTGTTATCAATTTACCCTATTTATTTAACTTTATTACCTTTATTTAATGACCTTTTTTCTTCATTTAAACATTACATAACCATCATAATTTCCATTTTATTCAAAAAATTGGTATGTAAAGTATACATAGATAACTAAATTATTTTTTCACTTAGATTAACTAATCTAATTTATTATTTTTGTGTTTGCAAATTGCAGGGGGATGATATATACTCACATATCAATAACACTTCATGAAATTGTTATTATGGGTATGAATCTTCTTTACATATTTTTGTTTGGTTTGAATGACTTTTTCATTTTTGTTGACTCTCCTTTTTCTATATTGGTGTATGTGCAATATCAAATGGTATCATGAATCTCTAATAAGCGGTTGAAAGATATATTATTATATTCTAACCTTGAAATATCAATTGCCAAAAGTTTGTAAATTGGACTAGATTGTCTTTCGCTTTTTCATACACTGTAGTGTCTTTTCTTCTGTCTTAATTTTGTATAACATGTTAAAAATCAAATTGTTTAATCAAAGTGTTGAAGTATGATGCATAGATGTCAGTTTGACGACTTAATACTATTATAAGTGGAGTAAATATTTTGCATGATTATCTGTTAGAAACCGATACTCATTCCAATTCATGTTCCAATTTCTAATGCTTTTAAATAATTTTTTCGTTTCACATCAACTATATAATTTCGTAATTCATGATATTTTTTTTGTATAAATATTTTTTATATGATTTGTGTACACTTTTTTTTTCTCATTAGCTAGGAAATCTTATAGTTCGTATGAAGTATAATAGTATTGTTTTTATTATAATCTTCGATTAATGAAGAAGAAAAATCTATGTTAGGAATTGTGTTTATCCATGAATCTATATTTTATTATGTGATTAAAACGTATATTTACTTTTTCCATTTTCTACTACTAATAATAATTAAAATATATTAACTAGGTCTTTTGCTATAAATCATTATTCTTGTATAGAAATGTCGATATATAAAACCAATAGTTGTCAAATTGTAAAGATAATTTGGTAAAATATAAAAGAGCTTGAGAGAGCAACACTACTACTCTATCCTTAATTCATTAATTAATGTGAGACACTCGCGTGTGGTAAACCATGATAAGGAGTTAAGTCTAGACACTATATTTTCAATGGTGTATGTGTACAAAATTTGAACTTTTATGAGCCACTTATTAAATTTCATAAACAAAAAAATTGAGACGACAATGTATGTATAACTGTGGTATGTGTATCGCTCCCTATTTTTGCAAGGAGACACGTATTTAGCAAATAACACAAATAATTAGAAAAACGGGCTCACTAGAAAAGTAGGTACAAAATTAAGATTATAATGGGTCACGACAATATGAGTCATCGATTCGTTAAGTTAATTATATATAAAATTCAGTGATAAGATATCAATACTATCCACTGATTTAGTTATTACATGTTTACATTAGCTTAACTTTCTTTTCTCACAAGTATGTTATCCAATAAGGAATAGAATTAGATGTCAATTATTTTATTTCTTTTACAGGTAAAAATAAGGCCAAGTATTTTCATACGTGCCAAAACAACAATATATATAAACAATATAACATGAACTAAAATACGAAATCTTACTCGTGCATTGCACGGGTACAAAAACTAGTTTACATTTGATTTACTCACATTTGATTAGTTTAGAAAATCAATCAAACAAACAGAATTGTTACTTGACGAACCTAATTAATAACATTTGAACTACAACTTCTTTCCATGCAGACACGATACCTTACCACTTGCTATCTATTAGTAGTAATTTAGAATTAGGCCCTGTTCTTTCTGACATAATTTCAGCTCCTTTTATTTCAGCTCACTTCAGTTTAGTTTTAGTTAGTTTTGCTGAGCTCATTTCTGCACAAAATTAAGTCTTAGTTCAACTTCGTTCACTTCAATTCACCTCTATCTAGTTTATTTAACTTCAGTCCATCTTCATTTAATTCAGTTCAGCACGTTTCAGCCGAAAAACATAACCTTATTTTGATTAAGGTAATACAACCTTAGCCTTATCACTAGAGCATCCGTACCATGAGACTATTGGGATGGGTTAACAGCCGACACCCTTGTTTGCTAGAAGAGCTTGGTTGAATTTTTCAAAGCCCGGAAACTGAGCGCACCTTTACAGTTCGGCCTACATATTTTGCTCCAAGCCATACACGAAAGCCTCCTTTTACCATTTTTTGTACCCCACCAAAAGTTGGAGATCAAAGATGGCATCTCATCACAAAAATTAGTCGGTAGTTTAGAAACGCTCATCGCGTAGTTATGTTTTTAATTTGGGTATGTTTAGTTTATGATGTTTATTAGGAAGGTGAACTTTTACGCGGTGTAGTTTGTAATAA
This sequence comes from Heliosperma pusillum, assembly GCA_022085475.1. Taxonomy (NCBI): domain Eukaryota; kingdom Viridiplantae; phylum Streptophyta; class Magnoliopsida; order Caryophyllales; family Caryophyllaceae; genus Heliosperma; species Heliosperma pusillum. Next base: position 100,060 of record JAIUZE010066132.1, read on the forward strand.
AGGGGTTGGTCCTTCATTTTATCAAGTATGGTTAGTTGTAATTTGTAAGTCATGTCTTCCAGCACTGCCTTAAACTAAGGCACTAATCTACCTCAGAGCAATAGCCTGCGAGGCTGCGATAAAGGATAGGAGGAAGGATCCAGTTTGGGCTATTTAGAAGACTGTTAGATGCTAACGGTCCAACAAAGTTGCGAATTTTGTAGCTCTATGTGAGACTTGATGAAGTTTATGACCCTGGAAATCATCTGTTGCAAAACCAGTCTCCCTGTTAACAATACATAGCAAGTTAGCAATTATCTCGGCTGAGTTGACTTCTTGTAGGATAACCCCTTGGCTTTGTTCCGCTTCCAGTAGCTTTTGCACCACGCTTTCGCTCTCCACCCCCGGACCCACATTCAGATTTCTGGGTCTTCCGGATAATCTTTAAAGCCAATGACTTAAGAGGTACAGTTATGTCAAGTGGTTGAAGCAGATCTTGCAATTCATGCCACTCGAGATCCTCAAAATCACCATCTTCATACACAACTCTATACCACCCTGTGTCTTTATCAAATTCGGTCACAACTCCCTTGTAATATTTGTCGTCAAATAACTTTTGGACTTCTCTCCCCTCCAGCCATTCACCAAATCCGGTATTTCTACAGCTTTCAGTTGCAGTAGAGAGCTTTGCACTTCTGTCTTCATCTAATGATTTGGCACCTGTGGTTACATACCCATCCAGAGGAAGATCGGGGACACCATTTATCACAACAGCAGGCTCACCAGGCAACTCAAAAATGCAGGGTGTAATAGTATTTGAATTGTTCTGACATGTTGCTTCCATATCCTAGCTGAATTTACGTCAATAAAGTTACATTAGTAACAGAAGTAAAAGAGCACACCTGTGGCAAAGAGCCAAAGACAATAAAATAGAGTGCATCTTAAGTGCAAGGTGTTACATTACTGTCTCTAGTCACTCTGGCAAAGTTGACCCGACCCGACCCGACTCACCTGAAAACTGACCCTATAGAACCCGGAAATTTAGTAACCCAAAACCGACCCGACCGAACCCGTTAGCGACTCTACACCTGATATGACCTGAAATGACCCGAACCCGAACCCGAACACGAACGTACATGAACCCCGACCGGATATTGACCCGTGAACACGAACGTACATGAACCCCGACCGGATATTGACCCGTTAAGATTGATGATCTGACAATTATTAAGCTTAGTGTTATTAAAATGAAAGCTATTTAGTGTTTACCTTGATATGTTTGACTTGTGAGCAAAATAACTAAACCAAATTAATGATCGAAAAAATGAAAACTAAACTTAATGATAAAGAATTGAATTAATGCTATAAAACAACTAGACTCGAGAATGACCCGACCCAGACTCAAACCCGACTCGGCACATCAATTGAGCCGGTAGCGACCCAACCTCAACCCGACTCAACGCGAAAGGGTGTGCTGACCCGAACCCGATACAACGTGGCCCGGCTTGCCCTGAACCAAACCCGACCCGATTGCCACCTTGTACTCAGTAGTCACATAGTATTAAATCTCGGCCATGGTAAAAGGGAAAGATATCAGAAAACTATCACAAAATCAGGTCAAACATCAGCACCAACAACAATTACCTCAATGCCTAAAGGGTCCGCAAATTATGGGTAGGGGTCAGACTTAAGCAAGCTACACGTGTTAGCAACGTGGACATGCTATTTTTAGATGACCAAAAATGAAAACTGCGTCAGATAACTGCTACTTCACAATAAACGCAGCAGGTAGTACCCCCAATTGCTGTAAAGTGTGGTGAGTGGTCACCGTGATCTTCAAACCTTCAAAAAAAGGCTATGATTCTATGTCGAGACCTTGATTTAGTATCAAGCATCTTCAGGCCACCTTTAAGTATAAGGTGCATCGTGCTGTATATCGACAACAAAATTAATTCCAATATCTACATTTGAATTAGGAAAGAAATCCCTATATTCAATTAATGTTACTCCGTATAATGTTTACCTTCGAGGTCAAAGCCTATATAGTCTATATCACAATACTTTTAAGGGAGAAGTGGGATTTCATTTTCTCAGTTACGTAGACACGAGTAAACAGCGAGAATAACACTACTAATAACAAACATCCACATACAAGAAATACTAAACCCTCTATTTGAGCATTGAGTATTCATACTCCCACTATCCCACTGAATTCTTTACGTGTTCCGCAATAGGGTGCCTCAATGTATTCATTATCGTTTCTATTTTAAGCAATATAGTTTTGATTGTGAATCAATGTTATTGTGCTGCAAAATACAATAATACCCTGCCAATTAATGTCATTCCTCCACCAAGGCCATTCTTCTACGTGCATCTTCACATCCCGCTTATTGTTCATCCTTCATTCTTGGCCACACCCTAATACCATTGACAACCTTAGACCCACCTTCCACCACCCCAACCACACCCGCTAACCACCCTATACACACTGTTGACAACTTCAAAACATGGCCTCTGACTACCCGAAATTCACATACATTCAACCACCCCCAGTACTCCTAAGCCACCTTCAAATCACCGGTAACTTAACTTCGACAACCGAAATACAACCAAAACCACAATCGCCCAATCAAGACCACCTCTAACAAATTTTCAAAGACCCCTAAGCATTTCTAACCCAACCCATCCCACCGACCCTGGCTCACCTCCAACCATCCCACAACAACTCACACCTGGTTCACCCATTTTCGACCCCTTACTATACCGAATCGGACCATCTCAATAACTATTAACCATAGCATTCAAAAATCATCACTAAAAAACGTGAGAAAAACACGAGAAGATAAACATTCACAGTACAAAAATCCTGGTTTTGCTCAACTAATGAAGTTAATTTGAGGATTTTTTTATGATATTGGGTAAAGGTAAATCAGGAGATTTGGATTGTTTTACTTTGTTTTCTAAAGGATATATTTGAAAATTTATCAATGGTGTTATCTAGAGCAGAAATAGAGCTTGGCATTGGATGGGTAAGTGTAGAAACTTGATATTGTTGACGGTGAAACAAAAGGGGAGACAGGGGCGACATCAGAAAGCAAATGAAAGCAGAAAGCAGTGTCGATAGGAAACAAAAGGTACAATTATAACTTTCATTATTTTCTTGATCTTTGTGTAAGAAAAACGTATAGAATACATCGAGACGGGGTAAGTCCAAAGTAGCACAAAAATTCCAACAGAAACATATAAATCACTCACATTATTTTCTTGGTCTATCTGAATTTGGAAAAACTAGATATAACCCGTCCACCAAAATGCAAAATGTGTTTCATCAAACTTTAAAGTGATAGCATCCATCTTATGCCGCCACCATTAATCACAGTGATCCCAAGCTGTTCGGGAATAGTACAAGGCTAGGCAATTTTTGTTAAAACACTTAAACCAAAAGGGTCCTTCAATTCATGAAGTCATGAATCAATAGTTCCGTATGGCTAGTTAGACAAACATGAAACAAAATCTAAAATTTATGGCGAGAGTCAAGTAAACATAAGTCCATCGTTTTCATCCAGTAACCAAATATAGCAAAGTCCATCATTTTCATCCCAAAATGTAGCTGAAATGAGGGCACCAAACGAAAAGGGTATACGGTATACGGAGTAACGAACAATACAGCCCTTGGAAACATTACCCTAACCAAAACACCAAGATTAATCCTTAATTTCTATCCCAATCCACAAATTTCTCAGAAATAGGAAGTGGGTAGTCGACAAATAATTCAATTGGAGCATTGGCTTAGTAATTGGATTAAGATCAAAACAGATAGTAAATCCTCTAACCCTATTTCAAGCTATTTAGCACATATATAAAGACAAGTACCAAACCCTAGAAATGGAAGATAAAACAAGTAAGGCGGAATAGTAACGCACGAAGAAAACATATGAAATAAACAAAAAGTTATAGACATACCAGTGTTGCATTTCAAAGAGATGTTCGATATCTGCAATTGTTTGGAAACAAATACACGGAACTGCATTAACATCAAACTTCAGGATATTGATTTCAGTTGAACCAATACAGAGCAGCATAGCATCAAAAAAGCTACCGTTACACTCGGTGTATAGAATCTTCTATACACCACGAGTAGTGTTGTGATTAGGGGTGTTCAGGAAAAACCGAACCGTAAAAACCGAACCGTCAAACCGAAAAACCGCATTTTTTTAGGTTCGGTTAACCGAACCGTAATGCCCAAAACGGTTCGGTTAACCGAACCGTAATTAAATAATTTTCACGGTTCGCTAATTAAATTTCACGGTTAACCGAACCGAACCGTTTTGGGAAAAACAAAGGCCTTAATTTCTGGGCTTCCTACTCAGCCCAAACCAAAAACCATTCTCAGCCACTCAAATTCAACAAAACCCTAAAATCCCTTCTCATCTTCTCATTTACCTAAATCCCCAAAATCAAATTTACCTAAATCCATTCGCCGCCTTCTCACGACTCACGTTTTCGCCGCCTTCCTCCTCTTTGCCGCTTTCTCGCTGTCTCTCCGTCTCTTTGTTGATGTCTCGCCGCCTTCCTTCTTCTTCGTTGTAAGTTCTTCTTCGTTCGTTTTCGTTCGCCGTCGCCGCTCATGTTCTTCTTCCGTTCGTTTTCGTCGTCGTCGTAGTTTTATGTGTCTTTTTTTGATATCTTTGCAATCTTTAGTATTTAGTAATGCTACAAAGTCTCTTTGGTTTCATATAAATTGCTGTAAATTGTAATTTAAAACGGTTCACGGTTAACCGTAAAACCGAACCGTTTTGTTCGGTTAACCGAACCGAAATAAACCGTATCAAACGGTTCGGTTTAGGGTCGACTTGCAGCCGAACCGTATATTCGGTTAACCGTACAACGGTTCGGTTCGGTTAACCGAACCGCGAATGAACACCCCTAGTTGTGACATGTGGCAATTGTGGAAATATGAGATAGAATCTTAACTTTTATTTTATTATATTTTTGGAACCAAAATTTAAAACTCAAATTTGAAATTTTCAAAAATTATTATATGTATTAGTTTTTCAAATTTGGTACATATTTTTATCAAGTTTTTTTTTTCTTTATCTCTAACATTGCTATAACATCGTTTATTTGGTTTACTTAATAGGTATTTTTATCAATTGATGCAATATTATTGTAAATTGATTGAAATGATTACATACTAATATTTTATATGAATGGTAAGATATAATATTTTATATTAAATATTATTATTAATGGCAATCTATATGAATGGCAAGATATAATATTTTTATATTAAATATTATTATTAATTAAATTACCAAAATAATCAAAGCTCTTAAAATTTCCCTCCCATATTTCTCATCTTTCCCTTAAATAATCTATTTTTTTTCCCTCCAAACATTTTCATAATTCCCTCCCCAACTAGTAATAGATTCCTCCACATGTCAAATTTTGATTGGTGGTGTATAGAAGATTCTATACACCGAGTGTAACCGTAGCATTTTCCGCATAGCATAGCATAGTGACATTCTTTTGTTGCCCACTTAATAGATTTTTTTTTTGTTTTTTTTAAAAAATTTCGAGATTTTTTTTTTTTCACAAATTCTCATTTAAACGGATAAATTTATTAAATTTGGTATTTTTTTTTATTTTCAAACTCTGACCCAACTTGCCCAATCCGTTTTTCTTGGGGTCTAATGTAACACCACTTGTTAAATTGGCCTTAATTAATTTGATTTGATTAATATATTAGGCAGTAGGTCTTGCTTGTGACAGGTCGGATCTTGCGACGGGTATTTTGTGAGAGGAAATGGGTAGAGGGGACAAGGTGGGCACCCCCATGTGCTTCTCCACTCACCCTTGATGGGTATTTTGTGAGAGAATATGGTATCCGTCTTAAGCTTAAGACGGATACCCCCGTCTTAAATGAGAATTTGTGTATATTAGGAAGTTACTAGATATTGAAGTTATTTATATTAATTTTGTAACACCCCGTTCCAAACTCTGGGTCGGTAACTCGTCAGACTATGTACATGGTACCACATCAACACAGACCATTTCCAGCGCATTTTGTCATCACTTATGTGCATTCCGTGAACTTCAAAGGAGGTCACTCATCCTAAGACTACTCACAATCAAGCACGTTTAACTGTTGAATTCTTTTGCATGGATAACCAAAAAAAAAAAGTGCACTTTGTTGATATAATTTATTCAGGGGGACCAGTCATTTAAGCATATCAGTGTGGAAAATCATTTAAGCATATCAGGGGGACCAATCATATTTTTTTCCCACAAATTCTCATTCAGACGGGATGTCTCCCGGTGTGGGAGGAGTTTAGAAGAAGGGGAATTAGCACCGACCCTTCTTGTAGGATGGGCTCGACAGTGGAAGAAGTGGAATCACTGGGTCATCTCTTTGGAGAGTGTGATATTGTGGCACTATTTGGAGATCCTCACCTTTGGGGATTAATAGCTGTCAAGATAAGCACATAAGTGTTGGAGACTAGATTGTTAATTGGATTACCTATTTCTCAAAACTAGATGAGGCGGAAAGTTTGATCATCAATTTTCTTGCTACTATTTGAAGTATTTGGTGTGTGAGGAACGGTATCATCTTTCGTAATGAAAAATTCTCGGTAAGTTCATGCTTTAACATCCAGCGTTCGGCGATGGTGGATGCAATTAATGCTCTATCAGCAAACAAGCTCCTCGCAATGGATCCTGACCCTAATCTAGATAGTGAGAGCAAGACCTCTAAGGTCGAACGATTTAAAACAAGGATTCCTTTCCCCATTATGGGAAATGGACGTTCCTGTGAGAAGACTAAGATTAAGATGGATGCTAGTTGGATTTCTACATGTCGTGCCTCGGTGGGGTGGGTGGTGTACAATTCCAATGGGCTACGAATCTATGTAGGGGGTAAATGCTTTTGGTCAGAGTTTGGAGACTACTCACCACTTGTCGCAAGAAACTATTGAAGAAATAAAAGACATTAAATTATATTTTCATTGCATTAGTTTTAGATTTGTCCCCAGGACACTGGCCATGTTCTTTTCGGCTTAATTTTAGCTCGTTTTATTTCAGCTCGGCTCTATTCAACACACTTTAGTTTAGCTTTTGCCACTTCTGTTCAATTAATCTCTTCACAAAATTAAATTTTATTTCAACTCTATTCACTTCAACTCGGTCTCATTAAGATTAGTTTAATTAAGCTCGCCTCCATTTAACTCAGTTCAGCTCGCTTCAGCCGAAAAGAACAGGGCCTAAATAAGGAAGCTCATGGTCTTGCTAAAAAATCTATGAACATGTAACATGTTTCCCTTTACGAAAAAAAAGTCATTTAAGCATATCAAAGGAGTTCTTCAGGTGCACCCTTAACTAATTATCGACTACTAAAAGCTTTCTCTCTCTATCCAATTTCTCCAAAAACCCTAAAAACTAATCCTTTGCCCATCCACAGCCGCCACCCACCCACCTTCCTCCCTACTCCTATCCTTTCGTCGGAGATGCGGCTACGCCTTAGCTCGTCTCCGGCAAACCTTCACTTACCTATCGATTAACATACTAACAATCATTTTTGTCCCTTTTCTTTCCGAGATGTGGTCCCTCTATCGTGTTTTTTGGTGATCATTGAGTCCTCCGGTCTTCCTCCTTCATGCTGTCCACTTTATGGATACAATCGGTTGTTGTTTTTCTGGTCGCCGCTGATTCTTGTTCCACCGCAGCCATCGTCCGGGGGTCTTTTCCTAGGAGGTGTTACCCTTCCCCTCGCCCCCTTCCCCCACCTCCAAAGGTAAGTCCCCTTTGTCAGTCAACAAAAAGTGTTGACTTGGGTGATCATTGTCGGTCATTTTTAAGTGTTTCTTTGTTTGTTATGGGTCAGACTTCCCCTTGTTGGCTCTCCATGTGCTTATCTAGTGTTCCCCCCTCCCCTCGCCCCTCCCCCCACCGGTAGGTCTGTGCATGTTTTTTTTTGTTTTTTTTTTCCTGTTGCATGTCGTTTTTGTGGTCATGTGTGGTATCTTTGGGCTTCATCGGTTTGTCTGGGGACGAGTTGTGGTTTGGTGCGACTGTCTTGTTCGGTCGGTTTCTTTGTCTCGTATGTTAGGGTCAGGGTTATTGGTGGTGCTGGATGGTTACTTGGTTGAATCTGCCTAAGTTTCGGAGGGCTACATTCTCGGTTGTTTGGGACAATAGTTGGTTGGCTATGTTAATCTGTGTGGTTGTGTCGGCTTGGATTGTGTGGGTAACGGTTAGTTTGTTGTGGTGGGTGGATTGGATGTGGTGGTTTCCAACAAATTCAATGCGGACCCTTATCTTAATTTTTAGTATGTTATTACTAATAATAATATCCTTAAAAAAACCCCTTTATTGGAGACATTTCGATGGAGTTAGCTTTGTACTTTGTATTACCTTGTGGTACTTGTTGTCTAAGTATAAAAATTACGCCCATGGGAAGTGGTGTTACACGGTTCCTATAGGCGTTGTTTTTACCTTCTATGGTTACTTAGGACTATGACTCTCGTCTATGTTGGTTTTATCGCTAATGCTTCTTCGAGGTCTTTGGTTGGGTGGAGCTCTCTGTCTTTTCTTATCAGTTTACTCGGCTGCTTGATTGGCTTGGTCTCTGGACTGTAGGGATCGATCACCATGGGATAGGAGATAAGAGAAGTGGAAAAATAGAGTATAAGGTTACTTTAAGAGTATAATGTATAAAGTCAGAGGTGAGTTTGAGAAGTGTTTCAACAATAAAAATATAATAAAATTTAATGTAGAGTTGATGTGTCAGAGTCTTAAAACTAAGGAGAGTTTTTCTTACCCTCAATTTACGTAATTGTGTGACTTATGGACTTCTATTCGGTAGGGTTTTAGAGGGAGAATAAATTCCTCCTAGTTTCCGTAATACTCGCTTTCCATAGGTACTTATTTAGGGGTTTGGCATGTGGATTTGGGACGAGGATCTTGACTGAGTGTTTCTGGGCCTACACAGTGAGCCACTTGATCGAGTAGCTTTTATCGGTCGAGTGGGATCTCACTCGGCCGAGTTGGCTGTCACTCGGTCGAGTGGACTGTCACTTTGTCGAGTGACGTCGCATTAGAGTCGCGTCGTTTAAGTCGGACGTTATTTCTCATGTCATTTCCCTTTATTTAGTTTCCTTCTTCCTCCTAAACTCTAGAAACCTTAAAACTCCCAACATAGTCTTAGTCTCTACTCCTTAACCCCATGGATGGGACGCACGATGGGATTCAATAGAGATAAGGATATCATGTCTTTGTCACTAAGCATTTATTATCTTAATTGGTGAGTCTTCTATAAGTCTTGATTAAGTAATTAACCTAAGGATCGATGATAATAATAATGTTTGTAATTGATATTGTAGGCAATTGAGTAATTCGGGCTATTTGGCTTGTCGTGGATGCGTATGTGCTTGAGTTGCGAAAAGGTAGAGTTTCCTTACTCAGTTTAAGCGAACACGTATATAATTGATTGATGTGCTTGTGATATGATTGGGGCATGACTAATGTAATTCGGGGTGATTTGTGATATATGGCGTTTTGGAGGCGGTTTATATGGAGCGGTTAAGGGAGACCGGTTTCATGGCTTTGTGGGTCACTCCTCATGGCTCCCTCCATGGAGGGGATAATGCATGTTGTGATGACCTGAGTCTGGGGTGACCTTTTGCGGTGTGCTTTTTGATGGCACTGGTTATGTGTAATGATTGTATTATGCTCTCGTGTGATATTGATTATGTACATGTTACTAGGGATGACAATTTTGTCCTGGACCGAACCAAAACCGATCCGATCCGAAGGAAAAGTACCGATCCAAACCCGAAGTTTGAAAACTCATATCCAAATCCATTACTTAGAACCCGAATCCATATCCACTTAAAAATTAACCGAACCGAATCCATGCCGATCCATTTCATATTCATATCCGACCCGATCCATTTAAGATCCATAACCGACCCGAAATCGATTCATATCCACCGTTATCCCGATCCAATTCGATCCATATCCATTTTTCTCCTGATCTAAACCCTTTTTAAATTGCAAAATCGATATGATTTCATTTCACCTACAAAAGCTAAATCTTCACAATTTTTTTTGTATATCTTTAATCCATGTTTTATTATATTTATTTTTTATTTATTTTTTCTTTTGTTTATTATACGTGTAAATTTAGCTCTCCTTGTTTTTCAACTTTAAGTATTTCAAGTTATTTGAATATAGATTTGTTTTAATTTCAAGGCAGATGCCTAAAACATATTTGTATATCGCCTATTATATTTTGTAATTGTTTTTCTACTTTAAGTATTTAAAATTAATTTGAATATAGATTTATTTTAATTTCAAGGTAGATGCCTAGAACATATTTGTATATCGCCTATTATATTTTCTAATAAGTGCATTTATCTTCTCTTAGAAAGACAAATCCCATAATATGTGATAATGTAGTTTAAGCTTTTTATTTAATAATTACTTCTTATTTATTCATTTATTTACAGATGAAATATATGTTAAAGATATTTTTATGTTTTCTTATTAAAACATATTCCCTCTTTTTCCATGTAATCTTTCCCTTTCATTTGGGTTCTAGGATTAAGGAAATGAATTTGAAACATACAAAACAATCTACTCCACATGCAATTAAATATGGACCACACAAAACACACAACCCCACCTCCAAAAATGAAAATAGGGAAGAAAACATTAATGGACCAAATAGGAAATAGGGAAGAATAGAATAGGACGGAGTACAACTTTTGCATTGTTTCAGGGTTTCTTTTCTCGTATGAAAGTTTCAAGACCTTTACGTACTGAGAGTGTGTGGAATGACAACGCTCTCGCAATTATTTATATAATTATTAAATATGATGCACTTTCACAATGAGTAAGGTTCTTTTGAGTCCAGTATATATGGTGAGTCTTTGAGTCCTATTTTCAGCCACACATTTATTACAATAGAGAGATGTGTAATTGTAATGTTGTACGAGCGTTACGCCAACCGCGAAGAGTGTAACTGTAATTTTAATTATAAAAAATTCAACTTGCTTGTTTGTTTTCGAATAATAAAAAATTGAATTTGAATTGGGTGATTTTAAAACAAGTTTATGTAACTTCTCGGCGTTTTTTAGTATAAATTTAATGGTTTACGAGTGTAACTTTAATGCTTAACGAGTGTAACTTTAGTCTACTTTAGGCCATTTTCAATATAAAAATTTGAATATGTAATAATAATGTATTGATTTTGACACTTTTATACGTAAACTCACTACTTCTTGAGTGTAACTTTAATGGTTAACGAGTGTAACTGTAATGTATTTTTTTTTTTGCTATTTTCCAAATAGGTATGGGTTGGGTTTGTAATGGGTATGGGCCGGGTTGAACTGGGTATGGATCGGGTTTTGGGTCGGGTATGGATAATATAAAAAAAAAATGGTGGATTGGATATGGATAATCGGTTTTTGGATATGGATCGGCTTTGGATATGGATTGGCGATCCACTAAAAGTGTGGATTGGATATGGATTCTTCAAAAACCGATCCAACCCGATCCAGTGGCATTACGCTTGCCATAGTTTTTAATTCTGCGGTGATCCATTTGATATTTCTGGCAAATGGAGAGCAGTGTATTTTAGCCGGTTGTATTTGGCTTGGATGTTGGGGAAACGATCACTGTCAGATGAGATAGTTCACCGATGGAGTCTTGTCAGCTAGTCTTTGATTGTAGCCGTTGAGTTGTGGATCAGACTTGTAAACCATTGTATTTAATTCGTTAATGTACAATTACTGTTACAAGAACCATTGTTGTTGATTTATTATTCGCTATCTCGGGCGACCAAGATGGTTGCGGTGAGGGAAGCCATGAAAGCGGGTCGACGGCTCGAGACGTCTGTCTCTTTTCAACCAGAATTCTCTTCAAGTATCACACTAGCACCCCACCTTACTTGACAAGGTCTTGCTAAAGGCTCCTGGGTAAGGGGGTATTACAAAGTGGCATCAAAGCAACGATCTTGAAACCTAAAGACCAATGAACCTAATGAACATAGGGAGTGAAATAAAATGAACCCTGGTATACGTTTTTAGGGAGACCCTTTCTTGTTGATTTTGGGTGGCAAAGCGCCCTCACTCCGAACTAAAGCAAGGTGTCGATTTAAATCTATAAAAGGGCGTTTGATTCACATAAGGGTATGCTAAAAAAAATAAAAATGGTATCTATATCGCGTGAAATCTGTACTATTACTTTTTTAATCACGAGGTAACAAATCTTTTATCCTCTAACTTCCAAAGTTCAAACATGTGTTTAATTTTATCTAATCTAATAGGGATATAGATCATTCAAAATGTCACACAAATCCTTCTAGGATAATTCACAATAATATAACACACAATCCAAAATATTTTTCTTTCCTTTGGTAGTCCCAAAGTTGGACTTCTACATATATAACAAGGACAAGTAGATAATGTAATGAGAAGGGGTAAACGAGATTGACTATCAAATGGGGCATGTTGAGGGAAACGGGGAGCATGAAAACCATGTGAGAAGGACATTATTCGACATGGAATGTTGTAAATCGGCATTTAGTTTTCTTAAGTTTGTGTTTGTTCATTTGTACGTAACAATTTGCTACCAAACTCATGATTGAATAAAGGAGAAGATACTAGACATATAGTGATGTAGCTTATTATTATTAACAACAAGGGTGGATGGATTGTCATTTGTCAAAGTCGCATTTGCATTGTGATCCACAAGCCTTCCTTTACGGCTTCGGCTTCAATCCCTATGCCTATATTTCATCATTCATGAAATTCTGTACACATCTTGATTTGGACGTTTTGTATAAGACAATGTTAATAATCCAACTTCAATCTTGGCTGTCACTGCTCAACTCGTTGTACAAGCTTATTCTCATCAGTATTCGGTTAGTATTGTTTAGGACGGATTAAACCCTTAGATGGGTTAAATATCACCACCACATGAGACTAACAAAGTCAAAAATATTGATATTTCTTAGATAATTTGTCATATAATTTGGTATGTATTTGATCATTCTTAAACTTAAAATGGATAGTGATCATGTGAAATGAGAATTCGTATATTCTCATATGGTTGTAAACATTATTAATCGTCAAGGTGTTCATCCCAAACCTCACTTGGATCTAATTAAGATATGTCAATATTTGTCTTGAACCATGATTAAATGGTTGAAGTACCAACATATCTAGTACATACGGAGGGGTGAATTTCTGTGCTGGGCAGACACTCCCTACTTACCTTTTTCAACTAATGCACCAGAACGTAGGTGGTGTGTCATGGCCAAGTCGAGTGCCATTAATTTTATGCTTTGTAGGTAAATTTTGCATTTGTTCTTTGAGCTAGTTCCGCCTCTTGTCACAAAAATATAACAATATCGATCTCACTATAATATTTTCAAGGGTAATTTTAGTTGATCTCACTATAATGTAATTTGACTTGCTGTAATTTCAAATTACAAAATCATTACAAAATATCATAAATTCGAAATTAAAAAGTAAAATAAATTTTAAAAAACCAGAACTATCACTATATGCATAATGCATAGAAAATCATATTGGAAAAAAATAACAAAGCTGAAATAATTTGAACACATACCTTTTCATATATAGGAAGACAGAGTATTCTTAAGAAAATAATACGAGTAATTATTATTTGTGAAAATGCAGGTAGACTACTAATATTACTATGACGTTTCTTGTCAAATATATCAATAATATATGATAATAAAAGATTATTAATGATATAAATTTGATAAAAAACCTAATGATTATAAGAATTGTATTTAAAGTTTACATCTTTAGCAGGTTTGTCATGTAACATATTAACATATCTTTATTTCAAATAAAATTTATAATTCAAATCTAAAGTTTTAAAAATGCTTAATACAAATTTTTATTTTTACTTTTTTGAAAATTTTATGTAATTACAATGTTTGAAACAATATGCGCGCATGTGCAATTTGCACCTGATTAAACTAGTTCATATAAAAACATAATAATGTCTTTGTTTTTGTTTTTGTTTTTTTTTCACATTTCTCATAATTGTATTTGGATTTGAAAAAAAAATTTAAAACCGAAAAAACTAATTAAGAAAATTGACTAATGTTATGAGACGTGTATTTTAGTGATTTAATTTATATCACTAAAAGAATGAATTACTTTATCATTGTTTCGCAAATTATTTTTGTGAGAAACTTTATTTTTGTCACGATGCTAATTATTAGTGTTTAGTCCTCCGCAGCGGACTTTATAGAATAAAGTGCCTGAGAACGGCCCACAAGCAAGTGAGGTTCCATCCGAAAACAGTTGGTGATAGGAGGAGCCCCGTGTCGGGCCAACTAGACCACTCCGCATATATTGTCGACCAAGGGTGAGAGTCCAGCGGTGGTGCTGTTGCGCAACCACGACGCTACTCCGCGTCATCCCGAGCATTATCACCACATCGTACCTGTTTGCGGTCCAAGGCCGAACCGTCGGCTCTGATACCACTTGATGAGTCTTTTGCATCGGGCTTATAGAACTAGGTGTGATGTGACGGTTTTATACCGTCTTTACCAACCCTATTCTTAGCAACTTTAGCCTTGAAATATGTCATTTAAAGTTATTTTAGATCATTGATGCATTTTGGTAGTAGTTGCATTGTTTGGATGTGTTTCAACGCAATTTCGGTTTAATGTGCAGGAGACCAGGAGTCATGTTCGAGAATCGCATTCCGAGTTTGGAAATTGACTTGGACATTTTTACACTTATATCTTGGACTCAATTCATGCCAAATTAAATAATGGGTTAATAAGAGTTAAAAGCTTGTGGATTAAAGACAAGTCAATGCCAAAAGATGAAGGTCAAAGTGCTGAAGCATGTGAAGAAGAGGAAGCGTCATACAAAGAGCCGCGGAGCACGGTAAAAAGCCGCGGAGCGCGGCAAATGTGGCTGTTTCACTAGCCGCGCGGAGCGGCAAAAAGCCGCGAGGTGCGGCTTTGCATTGGATTCCGACGACTCTTCTAATTTTTCTTTAACTCGGCAATTATGCTCACACTTTATGAGGCTTTATGAAGATGCTCTTTGAAGACCTATATAAGAAGATGGTATTAATCAAATTACATACACTTCATCCACCTTTAAATCATTAGAAACATCAAAACAAGTTCTAGTTTATAGTTTGTTTACTCTTTGCATTGAAGGCTAACTTGCTCATCTTGGGTCAAGTAATTGAAGCAAATGAACTAGTGTTTTGTAGGACTCTTTTATTCTTGGGTATTATCTCTTGAATATTGATTCATATTCTCAATTTATTATTATGATTATTGATAGTTCATGCTAGTTTGATCACCTAGTTTGTCTTATCTCTAATTAATTGCTAGTTTGGGAATTTGAATCTTTTGTTCACTTGCCTAAACATTGGTAGCAACTATAGCTCATCAATTTGTATGCTTTTCATCGTTGATGAATTGTAGGAGAATTTTAAGCATATGAATTAAAGTGTAGAACCGCATGTGTATGCATTTGTTCATCTTTGTTGACTTCTCTAGTCATAACCTATGGTACGGTATGATTGAATTTAGATACGCTTGTACTAGATTGTCATCACCATAAGGGTTGTTTATGTGCGCTTTTCGCAGTTAACAACTAAAAGTAAGGAGAAGTAGAAATATATGTTTTCACAACAAAGTATTTAAGAGTGATTAGAATCTAAAAGAGTCAATGATCAAACTAACCTAACTCATTTGTGGAGATTGTAAGACCCAAGACCTTTTTAGAATTTGATTTACTCCAATCTTTGACTCCTTCCAATCAAATCCAAACTACAAACTCCCTTTTTAAAGTCAAACTTGTTAAATATTGATCTCAATTATAACAAGTTAAATCTTCAAAATTTATATATAAAATTGATATTTTTACGTTTGTTATAAGAAGAGGTTTCGGAAAATTATAATTTCGACCCAAAAAAATAACATATAAATGAAGAAAAACGTAGTCAAAGTGTCGCCTCGTAGACCGCAAAAAGTCAAATGGATAGTTTGGATTGCATTGGAGGGAGTAATATTTTACTTTGCTAGATTAGACTCAAATCACAAATACCCCCCAATTTGGTTACCTTAGAACTATTTACATAACACACGTTAAACATAGACCTTCCTTGTGGGATCGACCCCTACTTACCCTGCCTATTGTTAGAGTTATAGTAGTGGATAAAATTACTAATTTGGAAACTCACGACAAGTCTAGCCAAGGTGCATGAGACCGACCCACAAGCAAGTGAGTTTCCATCCTAAAACCAATTAGTGATAAGAGGAGTAACTCACTTACTTATAAACTAGCCCCTTCAGAACAATACCCCTTATACATGTATCATCATCATCATCATCATCATCATCATCATCATCATCATCATCATCATCATCATCATCATCATCATCATCATCATCATCATCATCATCATCATCATCATCATCACAATAGTAATGTATTGTGTTTCATTTTAATCTGCAAAGTTTCTTACTAAGGAAGGCCAATATTTATGAGTTCTCCCTGTCGATAAAGTAGATAATGTCACATTTATAATTATTTGCATGTGTTGAAATATAGTAACAAATTAATAGACATTTATTACAAATAATATAGTTTGCTTATGTAAATTTTGTATTTTGGAGGGAAATTTTCTAGGTGATTTAATTTATTAGTATACATAGGATTTTGAGTGATA
The DNA here is from genome assembly GCA_022085475.1 of Heliosperma pusillum. NCBI lineage: Eukaryota > Viridiplantae > Streptophyta > Magnoliopsida > Caryophyllales > Caryophyllaceae > Heliosperma > Heliosperma pusillum. The sequence goes on from JAIUZE010066132.1 coordinate 116,779, forward strand.
TTCAATAGCGAAGGCTTATTTCGAAAAATGACAATGACATATAAAAACATAAAGAGAGTATAAATTTTACGCTCAGATATTAAATATAATAATTATCTTAACATTAATTATTGATTAAATCCGATGTTCAGTGATTTTGTAGGTGAAATACAATCAAATAAAGTATGTTACATCATAAGTTCATAACACTATGTTGGTTGAAATGTGGAACTCATCTCAATGGGAGTGTCACTGTGTCATACCATTGTTAATTTGTTACTCTGGAGAATTAGGAAAAAAATATGAAACTTCTAAATAGAACTTCGCACGATTACATATAATGGTGATAGGGACATAATTACTTGCCATTATCATCGATCCCCAGCCTAATCTACCCATATATATTTCTGTATCTTTAGTTTCCAATTAGGATAGACGCCCCTACGATATACGGGGTATTGAAATGATGTCACTAAATATCATTTGATTTAACATTTTTCTTTTGCTATAATACATTTTGTATATGTTGTGTTAATCAAGGTACAAGCGATAATAAAGGATGATCGGAAACTCGGACATATATACTTATGTTACAAATCTACGATCTACGTAGAGCAGCTTCGTCTAAATCACTAGATAAAAAAGAATTAAACAAAGATATTATAAATTTGCTTCTTGTATAATTGTTCAAAAGTACCCCAAGTAAAATTTTACTAGTGTCATCACATAACATTAGTAAGATTGTATTATAAAGGTAAAGAAAATCTCAATTGCAGGGGATCATTATTTTGTTAGGAAAATGGGTAGGATTATATATACGGAATGTGAAATGACACCACGGGTGGTACCCAATCTCGATACCACCCTTTCTCATACAATATGTATGTAGGAAACTATAAAAATAACAAGCTTACATAAGAGCACGTGAGATCGTGGTATGAAAACTGGTTGATTGGGAATCAATAGTTGATACCTCTCTATCATTATCCATTAACAAGCAAAATTACAAGCCTAGTCTCTAAAGAGACTTTAACATGAGAGTCAAAATCAATAATTCCCCCGGCAAAACAACTCACTCAAACACGTATAAAACCAAACACCACACGAACTCTCTTAACACAACTACAACTATAACCCCTACTAAAATGCCCATCACATTCACAAACCTACATTTTTTCTACTCAAAACAATCCTAAACCTTAATGGACGATCAAACCACTACAACCGACTCTATAATCATGGCTGCACTCTCAACTCTAACTCCTTCCCAACTAACCACCCTCACCACCACCCTCTCCACCATCTTCCACCACCATCGCCGTCGTCTCGCTTCCCTTCTAACTTCCCCAACCCTCTTCACCCACACTCTCAACCACCTCTACTCCCTCTCCCTCTCTCAAAAATCCCTTCTCATTGCCCGCCACCTCCTCTCCTTCCTCCAACTTTTAAACCCTCCTTCCAACCCTCCTCGATACCGCCTTCGCGACCTCGACTCCGTCCTCCTACTCTTATTCTTTTGTGAAGTTCGTCAGTCTAATCCCAGTTCGCTAGAAACCCCTACAGCCTATTGGCGGGTGATTCTAGCGGATTACTGCTCTGATACCATGTTAAATTTATCGGGATTCCCAGTGTGCTCGATTGAGGTGCTGGGAATATTTATTGACATTGTCGTCAAGTGTAGGAAATTTGTAACGTCCAAGGGGTGCGGTGGCGGGGACGGGGAGGTGGCAGCGTCGATTGCAGCTGTCGTGGCGCTGCCGTCCGTGGAGGTGAAAAAGGGTGGTGCTGACGTGGAATGTACGATATGTAAGGATGAGTTGGCAGAAGGGAGAGACGTGTGTGAGTTGCCATGTCAGCATGTTTTTCATTGGATGTGTGTGTTGCCTTGGCTTAGTCAGAGGAACACGTGTCCATGTTGTAGATTTCGGCTTCCAACTGATGACGTGTACGGCGAAATTGAACGGTTATGGGATGTTATTGTTAAGCTTGGCCAACAAATTTCTGATTGTGTGGATGAACAAAGTGATGATTGTTATTTGTAGGGCCAGTTATCGGGTTTATCGGATCAATTTTGGATCGGATTCATTGAATTTTGTTGAATCAACATCTCTTTCAAGTTTGTTAGAACATGGGAGGTTATGTACTTTGTACTTATATGTAGTTATGTTAGGCTGAGAATTGTTATTTACACACATGGATAGAAGTGGAAAGTAATAAAGCTGTGATTCTGTAAATAATTTGAGAAAGTCTTGCTTGCGACGGAGCGACCCGTCACAAGCTTGTGACGGGTTAAGTCCTCCTCACAAAGAACAAGTGGGAGTGCAAGTGGGGAGATCCATTTGCCCCCTACTTGCCTCCCCACTTGCACTTTGTGAGGAGAGCTTGACCCGTCGCAAACTTGCGACGGGTCGTCCACTCGTCCCGTCACAAATGAGAATTTGTAAAATAATTTAGGTTGCTATGGTTCGTTGAGTCCAATTTCGGCCAAAGGGTATATAGTTTCTATAAGTCTAAAACAGATTAAATAGTAGCTCCCGAGGGTAATGGAGACAAATGTTTTGGCAATTTTTAAGGCAATTTATCATGTTTTTTTATATGTATACGTTTAAAATGAATATTGTCCGTCTTAAATGATAATTTGTGATATATATTAGCAGGAAATATATTTGTAGACAAATAAAAGAAGGACGGTGATAGGCCGTCAGTCCGTCACCTAGTAGTATCGAGTCTCGGCACCGTACCACCATAATTAAAAAATTAAAAAAGAATCTCGGAGTATCTACTTCCGTTTTTATTTTAAAATTACTCTTATAATAATATTTTACATCAAAATAATTTATTTAATATTAACTCAATTTACACACAATTATTTCATGAGTAATTACACTTCTTCATCTTTCTAACGTGTTCTTCATCTACTTCGTTCAAAACAGTCATGGCTTCATCACATAAACATGTGACACTTTGTTAAGCGTATAATTGAATAAAGCCACAATCTTTATTGGGCCTGGGTCACACCCGTAGTGAGGAGAGAGAGTTCGCTTCATAAGTGCAAGAAGATTCCAATCTAAAACCAATTCAATTGGTTATAGAGGGAATAGTCTCTTGCCTTATAAAATGATAAACTCTCTCATCTTTTATCAATGTGGGACAATTGTGGAAATATTGGGTTTCTTCATGGTCTAGAAACGTAGCACCAACAAATACGAGCTCAGAAGCATTGTTTGTCCAGCACCAAGAACCAGTGCTTGTCTACCAATCGACTCATCTTTGTCCGTCGTCGGTCAATTCGGCCAACCATGGCTGCTAATTATCTGTTAATTATAGGATGGCAGCGAACTATGTAAACAAACAAAAAACAATCTTGTCAAGTCATTACCCAAAACACAAATTCTCATTTGTGACGGACACTATCCGTCGCAAGCTTAAGACGGATACCATATTCTCTCACAAAATACCCATTAAGGGTGAGTGGAGAAGCACATGGGGGGTGCCCACCTTGTCCCCTCTACCCATTTCCTCTCACAAAATACCCGTCGCAAGATCCGATCCGTCGCAAGCAAGACCTACTGTACCCAAAAAGCATGAAAGTAGTAAATGAACTACTTAAGTTTACTCAATTGTGAGATTAAACCCTCGAGTTTGATATGTAGTGATTGACCCCTATAAGTTTACTCAAAAGTGAAATCTAACGTTTTTTTTTTTTTAACAAAAATCTCACCTAAAAAAATAATTTAAATTCATCTAAACAATTTGTTAAACACAAAAAAAACATTAATTGCAACTTTACTAATTTTCCTAAAAAAAATATTATGCATTAAAATTATTTTTTTATTATAATTTATATAAAAACAGCAAAGTTTTACTTTATAAAGTCTTTAATATGTATAAGTTGTATTATAATTAATAAATTGAAAAAAATATATCATAAGTTGTTGAATTGTCTAAAAAAGTTATAAAATTTTGAAAATTATTGGAAATGCATAATTAATTAAGAATATAATGGATTAATTTATGACATTTATGTTGAAAAAATAATAAAAGAGTTTATTTTCACTTTTGGTTAAAGTAAAGGGGGTCAATTGCTACATTGCAAACTTAAGGGATTTAATTTCACAATTGAACAAACTTAAGGGAGTGTTATTTTACAGCAAAACATATTAAAGGGGTGTTATTGTACACTGTGGATCATGTTATTTTACACTATATCCAGTTAGAATATTAGAGGGGTGTTTATTTCAGCAAAACATATTTTACTTACACATTTTAGCTTCCACTAGTTGCGTTCTTGTGTTTTACTTGGTTTTGTAGGAAAAACGGCGATTTAGAGCATATCCTCCCAGGCTCCCATAATATCAATGGCGAGAAGAAACTACAGTAGCTAAGTGGGTCCCTCATGCGCTTGTGACGGTCCCCCCCCCCCCCCCCCCCCCCCGCCTTGGGAGGTCCCACAAAGTTCGTTCAAGCGATAAAAAAGCAAGGGAAGAAAAGTTGGAAGACGGTTTTAAAGACGGTGTATCTTGCCATAATTGAAGTGACGAGTTCTAAAGTCGCTATTTAAATTATCAAATTAACTATTTATAATAACCTTACTTAATGCTAGCTAATGAACAAAAGTAGAACGATAAGCAAGAGTCGAACCCAAAGAAAGGTGGATTGCTAATGGTCTAAAATAGTGTAAATAGAATAGTGGCAAAGAAATAAAAATAAAGAAATAAAAAGAGGGGTTTTGGATTGAATTGACAAGAATAAATTCAAACAAGAGTATGCAACAAGTAAACAAAGTAAATATGAAAATTGGTAGGAAGTTTATCAAGTTTAAGAAAGACTTAACCCAATCCAACCGGTTGTCCTCTATTTGATCGATCGTGGACACAATCCAACCCCTTAACTATAATAATCGTCCTGTTATTGAAGAAAATTCCATAATCCCCTTAATAATAGTCAATAACAAGGAAATCACACTTAATTAGTGTCCCAACTCATCAACCCATCAAGTAGAACACATACATTGACAAGATTAACAAGAAGATATATCATGATGGATTTAACAAGAATAAACAAGCACAATAAACACAATTAATGCCTAATTACAAGATAATCTCTTTCTCATAGAATAAACTAGGGAGAATACACATTTACTCATTCAACCCAAAAGTTGTTCCACAAGAAGAATTGCAAGGAATACACACTTAAAATTCTACAAACAATAGATTAAGTCTCTTAACAATGATTAAAATTGCAAGGAAATCACACTTAGCAGCTTAATCAACCAAGAGAACAATAGTCCAACATTAATACACGATATTAACAACAATAATCCCCATGCGCCATCGATTGTCGTACTCCACCATAGATGCCTACTCTGATCGATCTATGTAACCCTTCCACCTTACCCAACGACTTCTCGTCATCGTCGACTCCTTTCATTTTACTAAATCCTAGTCCCAGCGCCAACCACCCTCCCCACGTCGTCGACCCCAGCCTGTGTCGACACATATGAACGTCGTCGACCAACAAACGACATTGATCCAAACGCCTTATCTCTTCTCCGTTGCCGACAACCTTCGCCACCCTTACTCCATCGTCGTCGACCTACATTTTTCTCCGTCATCGATTATTTGATGGGGCGACTGGTGGGTGAAAACATTAGGGGGTAAGGGAGAGTGGTGGTACATCGAGGAATTTTGGGGGAATTTTTTTTTAAAATTTTTTTTTATCTGAGTTTACTGGTGGGAGTGAAAAATGAAAGGGAAAGATTCAAAAGAATGTGTAAAAATGTGTGGAATTGAGTAAAAATGTGTGCGGGAATTGACATATCGCAAAAAAAAAGTATTAAATGGTGAATAGAAGTAGTTCGGGTGAGGTTGGGCAACAAACTTAGTTAGATTACAAAATGAAAACCGAAAAGAAGTGAGATTAGGTTTACATGAAGACCAAAGATTTGAAGTAATGAGATAAAAAATTACAATGATTTGTTAGGATAATTAGAAGAAAAAAATTTGTAACATATACAATTTTTATGTAGTATTTGAAAAAAGATACTTTATTACTTTCTCATATTCTCAATAACCTCCCCCTTTCACTTTAACACAAAAATTAAGATAATACACTACTCCACCATATAATTAAATTTGGACCACACAAATACATTACCCCGCCATACAATTAAATTTGTACAACACTTACCAAAAAAAGAAATAGGAAAAGTATTGTGAATAGACGAAAATAGAAATGAGGAATGTTATTGAGAATATGAGGGAGTACTATTTATCCATAGAGACTGTCGTATTTTTCGAATTATAACATATACTTGAAGTTTATAAGAACCATCTAATATACCTTTAAATAGATTAGTTTCACCTACCCAAAGTATCATTATTTTGGTTCTCTTAACGCCTTTGATTTTGTGGTGAATTTTTTTTTTACACATTACACAATAAATGAATTTGATTACACCGTGTATAATGGATGGAATTATCATTAAATTTTATCGAAACACAGAAATTAAAAGTGAAAATTTAGAGCACTTACGTTATTTCTTAGTGATGCGGGAGCATTAGAGGAAAATGAAAATGAAGTCAATTAGTCGAAATGTGACACATTTTATCGAAGGATTCAAAATGGGCTCGAGACAAGTGAATATGTTAACATGAAAGAGAAACGAAGGTGGAAAGCCGACTTGACATGGTTTCCAAGACCGCCATGTCGTGTTGACTTAGTCAAAGGCGTGTGGGTGGCTGACTGTGTGAAGTTATATTATTCTTATTTTCCTAATTTAAAATAAGGTGATTATTGTATTATTTTCTTTTTATTTTCTGGCTAGTTTAAGGTATTTATTGTATTATTTTCATATATCATAGAATTTGAAAAATGAAAAAGGTACATGCCTACACCTACATTTGGTAAATAGGTGAATCGCGTCAAATGAGGGATAAGTAAGTTCGGTCGCGTCATTTTGGGTTTTCAAGACTTATGCTAAGAGTCTCTCCTTTGGGTTCTTTCAGGTTCGAGTAACCTTCAGTCTAGTTAACATGTTTTCTTAGAATTAATGACTAATTGCGACAATAAACAATTGTGTCGGGTTATACTGGTCAATTCGTAATACAGATCAAGCTCAGGTCCTCAATTTAGATGTAGGATTGAGTCATTGGTGCTAGGGATGTCATTGGGCAAGGTTGTCATGTGGGTCGGGAGGAAGAGTACCTCGCATCCGCATTCGTGAACTAAAATGCATACCCAAACCCACGCGGGAAGAACTTTTTTTTTTTTTTGGTGAATGTGAGTTTTATTAATAAAAATATAATTAATTACATCTACTACATCATCACCAGAGTCAATACATTTCCCAGCACAACATAATAATCAATCTAAATTAGTTATAAGGACTCCAAATGTTTCGCTGATACTTAGAGGTTCATCCCTTCTCCGTATACATCTCACCTGGATGCAACCTGGACTGCTTGCACAACCGCCCAAGGCGCCTTCATCTTAGCTTTCAGCCTAATAATATTACGAGCATTCCAAATAATTATACACCATGGCCATGACAGTAGCAACCAATACAGGGTCTTGCACCTCCATCTTAGGTACCATTCAAAAATTCTAGTCATGGGTATATTAACACCCAACCAGATTTGAAGGAGTGCTAAACATCTAGAGCTGAACTCATAATCATACAACAGAGATGATCTTCAATATGATCCAAACAAAAAAAAACATCTTATCCAATAAACGAGTGTTTAGGAATATTGACCCTGATCCAAATCAAGGGAAACCAAGGCACTTTAGAAGACTTGCTGTCATTTATACCCATTAGCCACAATGTAATTTCCATGATTACCACTTTAAACACACCATTACAGTATCCAGATTTCATAACCTCTTTAGCCTAGCAGATTTTCTTCCAGGTCCAGCTTGTGTTCACAGTTGGAATATACTCTAGCCAATCTCCCCTCTTTATATAAATATGATGAACTCATCTGATCCACAAGTGATCACTCTTAGCTTCTAACCACCACACATACTTCCCCATCATGATAACATTCAAATTTTTACAATTAAATAATACCAAGTCCACCATATCTCATCTCAATGAAGACTTTTTCAAAACTAGACCATCGATGATTTCTACAAATATGCTAAATCCTATCAATCACAATGACATGTATAATAAAGATTCTGGTTTAGAATGTATGAAGATGAGTCAGCACAACTTTTATAAGAACGAGCCTGCCAGCATAATTGAATTTCTTAACTCCCCATCCTCGGATTATCTTCACCACTTTTTCAAATAACCTAGTACAGTCACCAGCAAAAGTTCTCTTATGAGATATAGGTACCTAAAAGGGAATTGACCCTCCTTAAACCCAGATAACCTAAGTACATAGTTCACGCCCTAATCCCTTATTTCATTAAAGAAAATGTTTGATTTTTCACAGTTCATTTCTAATCCAGAGGCAATAGAAAACGTAGCAGAAGCTCTAAGAATAACATTGATAGACCTTTTATCGCCTCTCCTAAACATTAAGAGGTCATATACAAAACATAAATGACTCAACCTCAATGCTCAACACAAAAGATGAAAATTAAACTCCAAGGAATTTTCATCTCAACCAACACTCTAAGTACTTTATATACATAGTGAATAAAAGAGGAGACATGAGATCCCCTGCCTTATCCTTCTTTTCCCTTGAAAATACCCAAAACTAGTACCATTTAAAGACAAAGTAAACCATGGAGTAGTTACACAAACCATGACCCAGTGAATCATTTTCTCAAGAAATCCCAAAGCATATAACATTTGTTCAAAGAAGCACCATTCAATTGAGTCATATGCGTTTTTCAAGTCTAGTGCATCTAAGAGAATGTGCCATTCTCTTATAAAGTCTAACTAAGTCATGACAAATAAGAATATTATCCACAATGTCTCTTCCCTTAATGAAGGCACTTTGGGTGTCACTCACTATGTCAGGGAGGACATAAGTCATTCTGCTGCACAAAACCTTGGAGGTAATTGTATAAACCACGTTGCAACAAATAGCAATGGGCCTAAAATCAGCAACAATGTCTGGTCTGTTCTTCTTAGGAAATTAAGTAAGATTAGTAGCATTTACTTGGTTCAGAATTTTGCCAAATAGGAAGAACTCCTTAACAGCCTCAATAATATTTGTTCCCACAATGTCAAAGGAGTCCTTGAAGAATTGGGAAGAGTACCCATCAGGTTTAAGTGCTTTGTTGGAGGGGATAGAAAACAAAGCCCCTTTAATTTCACCGTCAGAAACCTCGCAAGTTAGTCTTTGAATGGAAATCACTTAACACCCTTCATTACCTAATTGTGGGAATATGAACTGTGGGACCAATTATGAGGCAAGATTTAAGTCAATTTGAATAATACTATGCAATACCGCTCTAATACCACTGAAGGGTTTTGCATACCCTTTGAGCCCGGATCACTTGCAAGTATTAAAGAAAATTAACAAAGTAAATAAGATGAATCACATACCTCTTAGCACAACGGAATTATAGCGATAATAAGAAGTATATTTGATGTAGAAATCAAATAACCCAGACGAATAATAGCACCTCATATGTGATGTCTCTACCGTATCCACAGAGATACTATATCACGCCTCGTATGCTATTACTAGAAAGGAAGAAATACAACCTTGAGAAAACTCATTTTCTCTCTTGTGTTTCTCTCACTATATGTTTAAACTTTATAAATATCATGGATAGGTTTGTGTGGACCTTTCTTGTATATATAAGAGAAACTTAGGTTAGTTTCCTAAAACCCTACCTAGAAGCGCAGTTAGATCTAATCAGTATTAGAGCCATATTAGTATAATTATCAGTCGGACTTGTAATTATACTAATACCGTACCTTTTGTGTGTGACCAAATTGACCCACTTAAGACTATCATACACGTAAATATTTAAGTGCCAAATCGATATTGGCCTCTAACAAGACATATCGACTACATAGACTCAAGCGGGTTAATACGTATAGGACAGTGGACATAACTCTTTCATAGGTGGAACAGGAATGGATAAAAGGGTTATAAGCAAGGTGAGGACATGCAGTAGACCTGACAAACGGATTAATCGGATCGGGTTCGGGTCTGGTCAATTCGGGTGGGTCACATTGGAGGGTTATAGTTCGTGTCAGGCTTTTCGGGTCGTGTCAATCGGGTCGGGTTCGTTTTGACAGGTCTACATGCAATGCTGGTGGGTGTGGGACGAGTAGCATGTGATACAAGCAACCATTCCACATCTCAATCGGGTCGGGTTCGTTTTGCCAGGTCCGCAAATGAGGCGGGTGCGGGGTAGAACCCACTAATATCCGCCCAATGTCATGCAAATTAGTGTCGACCCAATTTTATTAGTTTTACCTACACCATAGAAACCAAAAGGAATAAAATAACGAGTAAGTTTTATTTTTTTGACAACAGTAAAAATAGTAGCTTACACGTTACAAATCCGACTATCCGAGCAACTTGAAAGACAATACTTCACGGGAGTAACAAAGAAATTCAAAAAAGATGAGAATATGAGATGTGTCACACATATCTTGAGTGTAGAAGTAAATAATTGAGAAAAATAGTTAGACAGATGAGAAAAGTGGGTGACATATTTGAATGCCACAATTAAGTATAGTGACACTGCCAAGTTAAGTAACATTCAAAATAATATCATCACATTTTACTCAAGAGACCTTGTAAATTTTAAAGATGCCATCTTTTCCAAATTTGAGGTGGGCACCTTTCTCTTTCACTCCATCTCTTAATTCCATTTAATACCCTTTAACACTTGTCAAAATTAATATTGCATATATAAAGATATAATTAATGTAATTTGAGAATTTATATGTTATGTTTTTTTGTAGAAAGGAGACTGAAATGCAAGGAGAAGAGAGTTTGAAGACACTTGAATGTTTAAGAGGAAGATTAGTAGCTGAAAGAGCTGCTTCAAGAGCTGCCAAAGACAATGCTGATCTTATGGATGCCAAGGTATGATATATGATCGTCTTACAGTATGAGACAGTCTTTTTATTTGTTAAATACTCGTTTATTACTATCAATAAATACGAGTAATTGTTTTAGAGATGGTGGGTGGAAGACGGTCTTTTTATTTGTTAAATACTCGATTTTTGGGATATAACTGAATACAATAAAATGAATTATGACAGTATTTATACACTATTGTTATTTGGTTCACTCAAATTCTCTTTTGTGTAATTTTCGATACATGGGTAATGTTGTATACATCAAAGCTAAGCTGTATTTGGGTAATGTTACCTTTTGTAATTGCATTTGAATTTGGTAATTCATACAGTTGAAAGATCTGGAGAAACAGTTAAAGAATGAGCTAAAATTCAGGAAAAAAGCTGAAAGGAAACTCAGCAAGTTGAAAAAGAAGCTAGAATCATTGAACATCCCCTTTAGTGTTGTTTCTGAAGGATCTGAGCAAGCAAGCTCATCAGATCATTCAGGAGAATCGTGCATTTCCTCAGTAGATTCCAATACAGCTCTTAATCAGCAGGAAGAATGCCTTACCAAATCCGACATTTCAAATTCTGGTTCCACCACTGGCGAAATTACAGCCGACTGTGAGATTAACTTGGTGTACGAAACCAAGGACGGTAGTAATTGTGGGGATACTTGTGTTGATCCTTCTACATTTGAGGAACAACTATCGGATACAAATCAAGATGGGTAAATGGAATCCTTTTGATCTTTGTTTATTTTCAATTTTCCGTGTAATTATGTCACTTGTTTTCGGTTTCTGATGTACTACTAGACTAAGACCTCTTCTGCTTGTGCTGATTTTGCTGGTGATATTAAAATTCCGCAGATTAAAGACATTGGCATTGGAAGAGAAGAACAATGACGATGTAGATGAAGAGGAGGAGGATGATATTGGGGATGTTGATAATTCAATGGCGTTGGTACTTGTGGATTCTTTCCAAGAAACAAAGAACTCGAGTGGCCGTAGAGTGGTAGAAATAAGCGATGAGACAGTTCGAGATGTCCTCAACAATTTGAAGCAGATTAAGGATAATCTTCAATGCTCCTTATACAGAAGGAGCATGATTAGAGTCTAGTAATCTCTTCTGCAAAAAGATTGCATCTTTTGTGTTTTAGTTTCTGAGGTATATAAATTATTACTGGTTTTTTAAACTAAATAATTTGGATGATAATTTAATGTTGCTTACAATGGTTAAACACACACCAATAACAGATGGGTCACAAACTTTCAATTAAGCCCTTGTCAAGTAGGACAGTCTAAAGATTATGTCTTTTTGAGTTGAAACCTTTTTCCCTAACAATTAAGAGTGGGTCAGCACCCGGAATGACATTAGGGCGGTGTGGAGCGGGTGTAGTTATGTACTTCCTTACCCGCAAAGTGAAACTCATACATGTACACGCTCCACCACTTATGACGGGAACATGTTTGCAAACTCGAAGTAACACCTAACCGCAATTTACAGCCAAATTTGCGGATAAGCGAATGACGTATGATCTAATCCACTCCCCAACAATTCATGGCGAGCACAACACCCGTTGAACCTCTACAAGATTGAACCCATCCAAATAATCTGACTCATATCAACACACGAACTAAGGACTGAAGCTTGATCATACTTCGAATCAACCCGAACTAACATGACCTGCCCGGATGTTTGTTGCACCCTGACCATTGATTATATCAGGACAGAAAATGACTTGACTTGAACCTAATAACACACCTACCAAGCCCACAAAGAGCCGTTGCATATATCTCTATATATGGCATATTTCGATCCCTTCCCTTCGTACACCATATAGTTGTTGGTAATTATTTCCTTCCGTAATTACGTCATATATTTTCTCTGTATATATAGATGCAGTATGTAATAGCAAGAGGCAAGTTATATACAATACTTCAATACATTAACCAGTACATTCGAATCATACAGTATGTAATAGCAAGAGGCAAGTTATATACAATACTTCAATACATTAACCAGTACATTCGAATCATATTATGGTATCAGACATAAGGTCTCTTTACTAAAATTCGAAACATCAATCAATATGCCGACTTCCGAAACAGCCACAACCGAACCCAGAACGACCTCCTCATTTTCCATATTCCAGTCGAAAATCCGCGAAGCAAAATCACCCAAGTTGTTTTCAATGGCACAAATTACGATGAATGGTCTCGTGACCTTCGTCTCGCTCTTCTTGCCAAAGGCAAGTTAGATTACATTGATGGCACCATCACTCGGCCTGCCACATCCGACCCCAACTACAAATCTTGGCGCTCTGCTAATGCGCTAGTCACGGCCTGGATCTTTAATTCCATGGAGAAAGATCTCAAGAACTCTATCTCTCTCCGGGACGACGCCACTCAACTTTGGAACGACATCAAACACCGCTTCACTCTGGTAAACGATGCTCAAATCTTTCAATTAGAATCTGACATTCTTGTCTACAAACAAGGGCCCACCGAATCCATCATGTCATATTATGGTCGGATTAAAAAGCTATGGGACGATTTGCTTATCAGCGATCCAGTTCCCCATTGCGGTGCACACAGTGTCCGTGCAAATTGTTTTCTCTCCTGGATCGTCGTCATGAAAGGAAACGGGTACGCTCTTTTCTTATGGGTCTTGATACTCGCTTTACTGTCCTTCGTTCTCATATTCGTGGGACCGACCCTCTCCTAATATGAACCTGATCTATAGCCGATTGTTACAAGAGGAAGGTATGCATATTACTCTTAATAATTCTCAACCCGACTCTCGCCCCGAACCTATGATTTATGCTGCTCATGCTACCCATGGGAACCGCCATACAGGGGGGTGTACCGGGATAATAGAGCCAACTCCTCTACCTTGACTGACAAACCAGATCCGACTCATCCCACAAAACCCTCCTGTATTGCTTGTGGCCGGTCTGGTCACACGTTCAAAACATGTTTTCGTGTCACCGGGAAATTTCCCGAGTGGTGGGGAGATAGACCTCGTGACCGTATTTATCTACCCCCTGATGCTACTGACATGAGTCAAGCCATTTTTTGTCCCTGATGAACGTGGTAGAAACAAACGCTCTTCTACCCACACCCCTCGTGAGCATATGGTAAGTCAGACCGTCACTAATGTTGCTTCGTCATTCGCCTCTCTTTCTGGCCTCGACAATATTGATTTGAACAGCCTTAACCCGACTGATCTTGCTGAACTCACTCGCCTATGGCAGTCTCACAAGTCGTCGCCCTCGGATCATCTTAACGGTAATGTACCCCTTTCTTCTTGGATAATTGATACCGGAGCCTCCCACCACATGTCGGCATGTCTTTCTCATTTTTCTAATATTCGTATCATATCCCCTCTATCTATCGGCCTCCCTAATGGTGACCGTACCAGTGCCACCCAATGCGGTTGTGACATTATTCTATCCCCTCGTCTTGTTTTAAAAGATGTTTTGTACGCCCCTCACCTCCACTGTCATTTAATTTCAGTTTCGATTATTCTACTTGATGATTCACTAACAATACAATTTTCTCAACAATTGTGTTTAATTCAGGACCGTTCCTCGAAGATAGTGATTGGTGCGGGTGAACAACGTGAGGGACTTTATTATTTAAAAGGGGTCCGTACCAGCGAGGCAAAAGCTCTTATGGTGGAATCAATTGACAAAACCGAGCTTTGGCATCGAAGGTTGGGGCACCTATCCTCAAACATTAATGATTTTCTTTCTATTTTACGTCATAATAATTCTCGTACTTTATCTTCTTTTCATAGCAAGACTTGCGAAATTTGCCTTCGTGCAAAACAAACTCGTACTAGTTTTCCTTTAAGTTCGAATAATGCCAAGTCTATTTTTGATCTTATTCATTGCGATATTTGGGGTTCGTATTCCGAAAATGGGTCGTGTGGCTCCCGCTATTTTTTAACTATTGTTGATGATTATTCTCGTTCCACATGGATTTATTTGTTGCGCCACAAAAGTGAAACTCGTCAAATGATTTTAAATTTTTTCGCTATGAGGATAGGCAATTTGATAAGAAAATTAAGTGTTTACGAACCGACAATGGTACTGAGTTTTTGTGTCATATTCCTTTCCTTAATGAATATGGGGTGCTCTTTCAATCTTCTAATGTCGACACCCCTCAACAAAATGGGCGGGTTGAACGAAAACATCGTCATATATTAAATGTTGCTTGTGCTTTACTCTTTCAAGCTTCTTTACCAATTTTATTTTGGGGGGAATGTGTCTTGGCCGCCGTCTATTTAATTAATCGAACCCCATCGACCCTTCTTAATGGTAAAACTCCATACGAACTACTATTTAAAAAAATTCCCCCGATGGATCACATGCGCATTTTCGGTTGTCTTTGTTACGCTAAAACTCTCAACCGTAGTCGCGATAAATTTGCCTCGAAAAGTCGTAAATGTATTTTTATTGGTTACCCTTTTGGTAAAAAAAGGATGGCGTCTTTATGATTTCGATACGGATTCGTATTTTGAGTCTCGCGATGTCGTCTTTGTCGAGCACACATTTCCTTATGAGTCTATTAATATTCATGATACTCCTAATGCCCCTAACTCTTTCAATAATGATTTTACACCAATCGACCAAGTTATTGTTGTCAATCAAACCCCCTTTCCTGCTCCTAATGAAATACCCATTGACACCGACCCTCAAATCCCCACTACTGACCCTCTCCACGACAACTCCCATACACACACACCCGACACTTCCCCTGCACTCGACGCCACCCCGGCTACACCACCCCGTGCTTCCCTGTCCCCTCCGCCTATTGCAGCTGACCCTCTCCCTGCAACCACCGCTTTAGGACGTGGCCACCGCATCAAACTTCCTAATTCCAACCTCACGGAGTTTGTGCTCACCTCGAATTATTCCTCACCGACCTTAGGTACTCGTTTTCCGATCTCCCACTATGTCTCTTGCGCATCTTTTTCTCCTAACCATCAAGTTTTTTTATCGGCCGTGACTAAAAATCACGAGCCTCGCACATTTAACGACGCTATGCAGGACGCTCATTGGAGGGACGCCATGAAACTCAAAATAGAGGCACTGGAGAAAAACAACACATGGACTCTTGAACAATTACCACCAAATAAAAAGGCAATTGGCTCTAAATGGGTATTCAAAATAAAATACAACGTCAATGGAACAATTGAATGGTATAAAGCCCGTTTAGCTGTTATGGGTAATTGACAAGTAGGAGTTGATTACAACGAAACTTTCGCACCTACGGTTAAACTTGAAACCGTCTGAACTTTACTTGCTCTCGTCGCGGCCAAACATCGGGAACTCCACCAAATGGACGTTCACAATGCCTTCCTCCATGGCGACCTTGTGGAAGAAGTCTTTATGAGGCCCCCTCCGGGTTTTTCATCATCCACCGACGGCAAGGTTTGTCGTCTGCAGAAATCCCTATACGGTCTCAAACAAGCGCCTCGGTGTTGGTATGCCAAGCTTGCCGCCGCCCTTACCCAATATGGTTTCCGCCAATGCCCGTACGATCACTCACTCTTCTCCCTCGTCAAAACCAACACGGCTGTCCATGTTCTTATCTACGTTGATGATTTGGTAATTTGTGGGAACAATTCCCACTTGATTCAACAATTCAAGACATATCTTTCTACCTGTTTCCACATGAAGGACCTCGGCGCCCTCAAATACTTTCTTGGGCTCGAAATTGCACGTAACCTATCTGGCATTTGTTCTCTCAATGAAAATATGCACGCGACATATTAAACGAAACTGGTTTCCTTGGTTCTCGGCCCTCATATGTTCCCATAGAGCCTAACCACCGTTTGGGATTATCTACTGCCGCCCTCATGAAAGATCTCAACCGTACCGTCGCTTAGTCGGGCGTCTTGTCTACCTTACCATTACTCGACCCGAGCTCCTATACTTCGTACACATCCTAGCCCAATTCATGCACGCCCCTACCACCGAACAGTGGCAAGCAGCCCTCCAAGTCATTCGTTACATCAAGAACTGTCTAGGCCAAGGGATTTTTCTTCGGTCTGATTGTGATCTCACCTTGCATGCTTACTGTGATGCCGACTATGCCAGCTGCCCTACCACTCGCCGGTCACTCACGGCCTAGTGTTCCTTGGCTCGTCTCCCATTTCTTGGAAGACCAAGAAACAGTCCACGGTTTCACGCTCCTCCGCCGAAACAGAATATCGCGCGATGGCATATACCACGTGTAAACTCAAGTGGCTCAAAGGCCTTCTTGGTTTTCTCGGGACACCTCACCCAACTCCTATTACTCTTTCTTGTGATAGTCAGTCGGCACTTTACATTGCCCGGAATCCGGTCTTTCACGAACGCACTAAACACATCGAAGTTGACTGTCATTTCATGCGTGACGAGATTCAAACGGGTATCATTGCACCAAGCTATGTTCACACTAAGAATCAACTCGCCGACATATTTACGAAGGCCCTCGGGCGCGCTTCCTTTACCGACCTATTGTTCAAGTTGGGCGTTTCAAACCTCCACGCTCCAACTTGAGGGGGGGTAATAACACACCTACCAAACCCACAAAGAGCCGTTACATATATCTCTATATATGGCATATTTCGATCCCTTCCCTTCATACACCATATAGCTGTTGGTAATTATTTCCTTCCGTAATTACGTCATATATTTTCTCTGTATATATAGATGCAGTATGTAATAGCAAGAGGCAAGTTATATACAATACTTCAATACATTAACCAGTACATTCAATTCATATTAGAACCCAAAATTATTTGACCTTCCCGATTTGAACCTAATTCTTACAAACTCGGAATGAACAAACTCAAATTGACCTAGCATGTACCTCACCCGGTTGGCTCGTTTGCCAATTCTCAGCATATTGCTCTAAGGCTATGCAATGTAGTACTCAATTGTACCCGCCTCGCTATTACCTCTATTGATTATTCACTCATTTCTTCCCTCTTTTCTTATTAGATTAGTCGGATTGTCTTCTCTTTTTCTTTTTGGATGTGGGATTGTGTGTTTTGTGGGGTCTAAATTTATTTGTATGTGGGGTAATATATTTTGTGTGGTCCAAATTCATTTCTTTAAATCTTGTGGAAAAAAAAGGGAAATAAATAAGTGAATAATAGGGAATACGTTTTTTTTGGGGGAATTTTCACTTTAGTCAAAGGTTGCACAACAATTGTCAACACCTATAAAATAACGGTTGGTCTTGTTTCAGACGGATCATTTTGGTCTGAAGCAATAAGACGGAATTTTGTAACTGTTTTATAGTTAAATGTAACCGTTCTTAAAAACGAGTTGAGATAAGCTGCGGTTACATTTTATCAAAAAGAGGCAACATAATCCCGTCTTATTTTTCAGACGGAAATAGTCCGTCTGAATAAGAATTTGCAATAAAATAACTAGTTATGACTTATGAGTTATGAGTGGGTTCTATCAGATTCCCTCGATTTCATCCCATTCTTATGATGCTAGGACCACGTTTTATTCTAAAATACTAGTTATTTATATTAGGGTTTTTTTTATCAAAAAATACCTTTTATTTATTCTTGACCAACTACTTATTTTTTTGGGCTTTTCACTACTTTTTATTTCTACATTTTCTAAAGACTATCAATCCACTTCCGGCGGAAAAAGTCAACTTTTCGGCGTTGATTTTTCATTTGCATTTTGAATAATCTTACTCTTTAGATCATAACCCTAATAATCGACGATAAATTGATTAAATCCAACATTAATCACCTCAATATGTTCATCTCTTACTCGAATCAAAATCCAACAAAGTAAATTTTTCTTCAGCGATTATGATAAATTATAGGCAAATCAACACCTAGGGCTCGCTTGGATTGAGAGTAATTACTAGGGGAGTAATAGAGTTTAAAACAAGAACAAATGGAAGGATATTGGTGATTTATGATGGTTGTGGCGGGTGAAAAAAGAAGGTAAGGGAAGAACTATTACCTTCATATGGAGGTAATGCATTACTTGTGGGGAGGTAGGTAACTATTACTCCCTTAATGAAGGTGCTATGACACTATCTTCCCCAATTTCTATCTCTAACTCCCACTACTTCCCTCCATTTTTTAGTTCATTTAAGCTCTATTACTCCCCTAATAATTACTTCCAATTCAAGCGAGCCCCTAGTGTTAGCTATTCCAAAATCATCATTAATTCACTACTAGGATCACTTCTCTGCTATCTCATTATTAGTTTTTGGGAAAGTTCTATGATGTACCGTACCCCCAACTTTTTTGGTTATCTTTGATGTACCCCTAAATTTTAGAAATTATATGATGTACCGTTGAACTTTATACATTAGTCTATACAATAACCGTATTGATCGTCTTTGCTAGGTTAGTTTTTTAGTTAAGCTATTAAACCGTCTCTTTACCGTTCAAATTACTCGTCAACCTACTCAATTACTTATTAACCCACCGACTTATTCATTAACCC
The DNA here is from genome assembly GCA_022085475.1 of Heliosperma pusillum. Lineage (NCBI taxonomy): Eukaryota > Viridiplantae > Streptophyta > Magnoliopsida > Caryophyllales > Caryophyllaceae > Heliosperma > Heliosperma pusillum. Next base: position 136,224 of record JAIUZE010066132.1, read on the forward strand.
ACCAAATAGTATACGAATCTTACTTAATTCATGAAATTTCAATTATCATTTCATGTTTCATAACAAAGGTTTTTAATAGTAGTTCTGGCTTATTAAAAGTAATTTGCGATGTAACTTACAGAGGATGGTAATAAGAAACTAATGAGGTTGAATAAAAGTCGAAATATGGTTGTTTGAAAGCGATAAAGTTAATGCAGAGTTTCAAAAAGGTCATCATGGAGAAATAAGTAAAAAGTTTAAGGGTACAACATATATCGTAAAAAAAAGAGGTGTAAAACATAGAAAATCGAAAATCTCAGGGGCACACCTTAGAATATCCCTTAGTTCTTTTTATGTACATCATCTTCGTCATGAAGAGAGAAAGGTACATACTTTTATATGACCGAGACGAATATTTGGTTGTTGAATCATGAGTAGTCTATAGGATTTTCGAAATGTAAGGAGAGAGATGAATGTGGCAGTAAAAGCGGCGACGGGGATGGAGAGGGCGAGATTGAGATTATTGATGTGTTGGTATTGCTTGGAAGAAGCTTTTGATATGACAATAGGTATGGAAAGAGGCATTTTCAGATTGTGACGGGTCAAAAAAGGCAATAATCTAGGTTGTATGCGTAAAAAAAAAAGGAGGAAACAAGCAAGTCAACGCCCGAAAGCGGACTTTTTGTCGCCCAATGACTCTAAATAAAAGGTAGTTTCTGACAAAAAAACTCTATATTATTACTAAATTGACGGTGAAGGTTATCAAAATTTGACCTTCAAATAGTTGAGGTAGAAAACCGCAATGAATTGGAAAAATACATTTTTGTTTTTAGAAAAGATGAAAGATCCTTTTTAGGAACCCCATTTGAACCAAGTTCAACCTACATGACTATATGTGTATACGGACCACGCCCAAACCCGTGACCTAAGGTGGAATCATACTTGGAAGAAAAAGTGGGATTAACTAAACTACATACCATCGATGTAATGCAACATATATTTATTAGGTGAGAAACGGCACAACACAAGACAATTAACATTACTACCTCATACAAGTTATTTCAAACAAATATGGTAAAAATAAGTCAACACTTTGGGTTTTTCTGACGTGTGTCCAAAGAACACATGTTAAGATACTAATAAGATAATGTTTTGCAAGAATATGTCATGAGATATTAGAGAATTATTTTTACAAAACCTACTCTAATTACATCTTAACATTAGAAAAACCCTTATAATATATTCTTGTGAATCTTTCTATAATTAACTTATTAACATGTGCCCTATCAGAAAAACCGTATCAATAAACTTTAAACACGTTTTGGATAGATTAATATAGATGCAATTTCATTAACAAATGTAAGTTTAACCCCATCAATTTCAAATTCAGTCATTAAGCGTAGATGGGTATCAAACGCAAATTTGATAATCAAACTAAAAAAACACCCGAAAACCAAATATCAGCAACTCCCTAAAACTCGATTATTAAACTAAAATTTAACAGTTCAATTAGACAAAAAGCTACAACTAATGAAGACTATTGATATCACAAATTTTATATCACAATTTCACTAATTAAAAGTTGCAATGGTCCTCTTCCCCAAATTTTCAGACAGCCAACATGTAAGAAAATGAAATCTTTACAATACAGCCAAAAGCAAAATCAAATGTTACATACCCTACGCTTGCAAACCCTTCAGCAACCTGGAATATGCATTTACCCAGCAAGGACTTATATAGTCAAGAAAACTTTCCAACGATGGCATCACTTAAAAGATGATACTCGCTTCATCAAACCCGACAAATAAAAAGGCAAGTTACAGCTTACAAAACCAAAATTTTACGACGCACACATAACTCCAATGTACCAAAATTGGCCTAAAATAAACGAAAGCAGCAACTTCAGGTAAACTAAGCTACTTACTATTTTTCTAGTTATATAGATTGGTATGAAAGTTCGTAAACCCAAACAGATAAACTGGAAAATAAGAACCGATAATTCTCAAATATCAACAAAGAAAAATGTGCATGTGTCCAACAACACGAGAAGAACCTATGAGCCTGCCTATAAAGGTCCACAATTCTTCAAGATTACACCAGCAGCAACATTAGTTCTTCCTAATACGAATAAACATAATCCTAGTACTATTCATGTGCGACTGTTCCATAATAGCAAATAAACTATGACAAATTACGAGGAGAAACCCTAGTAATTGCCACCCTTCCCCAATCAACCCATCAAAAGTTCATAACCATGCAAAACCACAGACATGATCACATACGACATGCAAATAAAAGGGACTAGGACTAAAACTACGTAAATCTACCACCGCACTGATAAAAGAAACTCAAGATAGCATGTTAAACTATGGTGCATCATAAAAAAGCCTTGCCAGAAGTATACTTGCCACTCAGAAGGATTTTCTTGACCAATCGAAACTTGACTAGGTAAAGCATATTCCTATACAAGTAATTGGCAGCATATCTCGCAGTTGGAAGATTGGCTGCCATGGGTAGAGAGGCCATAAAATACAAGTAACCTAATCCATGCTACACCTGCCCAAAATTAAACAATGGAGAAACGGGCAGCATTAGAAGCTTAATAACCTTAAACGCTGATACGACGAGAAAGCTTTAAATGATTAAAGAGATTCTTACTACAGAATACAGATCATTTAGTTTCAAGCTCCTCCACTAGCATTGTCCACAGCTGCAGTCTTCTGGCAAATGGAAAAAAAAATTAATTACTGATAACAAAAATAGAAACGGACATAGTAGTTCCATAACAGATCATTAGAATAAATAATCACATACTGTTCCAGAATCGTCGTTGCCATTACTATTCGACACAGCAGTTGCTTTAGAATTTGAAAACCTGCAATGCAATGTGTCATAAACGAAAAAAGGGATACTTGAGGACTTGAAGTAGACAGAAATAAACAAAGAGAAATATCACATCTTGACAATAAACTACTCCTTCCATCCCATGTATATTGGTCCTCATTTGACTTCGGTTTTAAAATAATGCGAACTTTGACTGATATTTCCTCGCATTATTAAATTGTCACAACTTTTTAATAAATAATATGTAAATAGTTACTTTAATAAATCACATGGCATATTTTACAATGCAACTAGTCATATACAGGTCGAACTTGACAATGGATGACCATCACAATATATCAAATCAAATAGAGAGAACATATTTAGGATGGAGATGGTACTAAGATTATCCGCACATTACAAATGAAAAAAAAAACGGGAAAAGAACATAAAAGGAAAAATAAAACACCTGAGTGCGCGCGCCTTCCTTTTCTCTTCCTCTGCATTGTCGACCTTTGTTTCCGACCCAAATCTCTCACCTCGAGATTTCTTCTTTACCTCCTCCTCAGCTGGTACAGAAATCCCAAACCTAAATTTGTTTCCAGAGAAATGAGCAATGGGGGCCGAGGGAGAATGTGAAGTAAGAATTACCATATGCAATCAAGGGTGGCCATACAGGAGAAGTTGAGAAGTAAGAAGAAAATAAAATACAAAGACAGCAATTAAAGGTAAGAGGTGCCGGACCTCTCTGCTCTAGCCTTACGTTTCAGCTCCTCAGATGATTTAGAAACTTCTGGACCTGTACCAGTGCCAAACCTGAAACATGTGATGTAAAATTTGCAAGAGACATTAGCCCTAGAATGTTGTAAAATCGTAAAATACCTAGCTCATTGTCAAAGTGTCCATTAAATTCACATTCTACATTTTTGTTAGAACCACAAGTGTTGTTGTTGCCAGTGATACATGGGAAAAGAAGGAAAAAGAACACGTAGGTTATTGTAGTACATAACAGCTAGTGCCGTGCAGTAAGAACATAAATACAGATATATAATAATAATAATAATAAAAAAACTGAACATAGAAAAAATCAGTTTATCACTAAGAATCAGAAAATATATCGCTCCCCAAACTCAAACACTCATCCTCCATAGGTTATTTCTTGTTCCATCAATTCCAAATGACAAATATAATAGCCTACAACAAAATGGCTCATAAACACCTGTGTGCTTCGTTGTTCAGGATCTATATCTAAAATAATAATGAGGAAGGCTATGGGCATCCATTACCTTATAAAGGGGGGGCTTTCTAGAGGCACTAGGATAACGATAATAAATTATTGTGAGGTTTATTTGTTCTATATATAAAATATAGCCTATCACAGATGTTTTAAATTGTTCATCTAAAGAGAAAACTAAAAACACCAACCAAGTTTTGAAACATCATTTACCGATAAATGAAAAGTGACGAGTAGAATAAAAAAAGCGTCACAGTTTGGGACAGATGAATTATGATCTCGATTGTTTTACTGAAGAAGTTCCACATATTTATGTAAGAAAATTAATAAAGTACAAATCTGGCTAGCAGCTAGCTAACTCCGTATGTGAGGGGGTTATTATTGCATTAATTGATCTTCTCAAAAAACACAAACTACAATAAAGGAAGAGAATTTAGGTCTTGACCATAAAACAAGTTACGTATAAATGAAAAATTGGAAATCATTGGAGCAACCACCATGAGCTTGAGTGTATTAGAAAGTATCCCAGGTGTGTTAGGTCGCTCGGAACTTTGGAAGCAACATGCTACTATGACAATCAATGATGGTGTCAAATTGGAGAGGGTTTTCTCATTTCTCACGGTCGAGGGTAAATGAATATGTTAATGCACTGTCGAGGGTAAATACATATGTTAATGCAGTGTCAACTGTCATGGGTAAAGTGCTATGTTTTGGAGCTAGTAAAACTTGAACCTTGAAGAAGATATTAGTGTTTCTTCTCTGTACAAGTGAGCCAGAGTAAGTGGAATTACTGGCTTCTTTGAATTATAAAACCTTCGATACTCGTGAACTGGGTAGCACCGAAGCGGATACATGGAACAGTGACAGGGCATCTCATGAATTGTAGGACACGCGACATAGTTTTTAAATTTAATAAAATATATACTCCCTCCTATTCTCAATAACATTCCCCATTTCTATTTTCGTCTATTCACAATACTTTCCCTATTTCCTTTTTTGGTAAGTGTTTGTGTGGTCCAAAATTAATTGTATAGTGGGGTAGTGTATTTGTGTGGTCCAAATTTAATTATATGGTGGAGTAGTGTGTTTTCTTATTTTTTGTGTTAAAGTGAAAGGGGAAGGTTATTGAGAATAGGAGGGAGTATATTATAGTTATAAAAGTACATTTACTTTTTACTATAAAAGTACATATTTATTTTTGTAAATGTATTTTATACGGAGTATTAAATTTGAAGAAAATATAAAAAAAAAATTATACATAGTGTATGCTAATTAATTAAACCCAACAATTAGATAAAGAATAACTTATATTCCTATGTCTATAGTGTATATATGCAAAAGATAGTCATGGCTTTATCATGAAAGGTCTTTAAATCCATCATATGGGATCTCTATTATGCCGAGTTCAATTGTCCTCACTGTCTAAGGAGTGTACAAAGTTCAAAATTATTAAGTGCCTGACAAGTATCTCCGTGTGTCGTAATAGTGTTGACACAACTAGATTGTAGAAGTGTTTGTGCTTCCTAGCTTGTGAATGGATACAAAATGGTGAGTATTATCATTTAAAGTGAAAAAGAAACATTGATGATATGGTGAAATTAAGAAGAATGATGGGATAATAACTACTACGAATTACGGTATAACAAGTAAGACTGAGCTACAAAATTAAATATCCAGAAAATCAAAAATTTACTAGCTATTCAACTAGAAAAGTAAAGTAGGGGATGGGTTTTATAATTTTTGGATTTAACGTCAATTCCGAAAATTAGGATATCTAAATCTAACAGACAATATGTCTATAGTGTATACGATAGATGCAAATAAGCGAAGAAATTAATCGAAAGTAGGCTTTCCTTCTCACCAAACCAACATAAGCCTTTAATGTATCATTATTTTATGGATATTTTTCAAACTAAAGTGCGTACGCTAAATTCATAGGGTTTTTTTTTTAATTTATTCATCAGATTCAAATCTCAACGTAGCTTGCATTGAAAGAAGTTTACTATCGTGCAAAATATTTTCAATTTACTCACTTCCCACAAATTATTCATCTATCTAGCTTTGTTGGGCTACTATGTTTTCTCCTCTCCACCTTATCATTGCCTTTCTGCCTAACATTAAGTCATTAATCATTCAAAATGCTTTTATTGTTCATTAACCCTTGTAGTTTAAAGAAGTGAGCGCAAGCAAAGCACAATGACACACTAGCAATAACATCTAGATACGCGTTGTACACAAGTCTTGGTCACCAAGTGTGAAAAATATCTCAAATCTTAGGTCACTGACGTGGAATTAGTGAAACCTTTGGGAACCAAGGCCAAATACAACAGCATCAAAGTGGAAATATTCATATTTTTCTCCTATTTCTATTATTACTCCCTTCTCTCTGCCACACAACTCTACCTTTAACTCCTTTACAAGTTGACTTCATTTAAAAAGAAAAAGTTATGGTTGCACAAAACTTTAATTTCAAAAACAAATAAATTTGCAAAAACAGTGTGCCAGGTGTCTATTACGCACCCACACTTCTACCTCTTCCCTATGAGACTATTGTCTCTAGTGACCAAAAAGTAATTTGACTTGAGTCTTCTTGTAGTGTAAATCTAATTTTCTACACTAAACCACAAGAGAATGTGTGAAAGAATACTCAGCGAGATCTTAAGTTCCAGACTTCCGGGCTGTTCTAAGAAACTTAAATCCTTCATAAATTTCGAGCATAGCAAATACGAGAATTATTTCAGCCACTCCCATTTGATTATGAACCTCAATCTCTCCATAGACACTTACAGCTAACGTATAAAGGCATCAGCCAGGTTTCTCTTGTACAATATAAAAGATGCAAGTTCGCAACGGCTTACTGTTCAGTCAAAGTAATTTCTGTTATGAGTATTAAAAACAGTAGCTACTTGTTCACAGATTGCTAGATGTTTTCGCAACTAATGTTTCTAGACTAGAGGCACAAACCAATGTCCAATTAGACTCATTCAAATTTCTAGTTCCCAAAGAAGACACGGGTAGTTCTTTTCATTTAAATATACCAGTTACTTCCCTATAAAATCTCATTTCTTAAATAAAAAATATTGCTACCAAACTAATATCAGATGCAGCAAGGTTGAAAGAACGCTTTTAAAACATGAAGAAACCCATTACGACAATATTAGAGTAAAACGCCACAACATAATTCAACGAGTCACAGACTTTTTCACTCATTCCCCAATTTTCCTCTTCCTAGAATTAGAATGGAAGATAAATTAATCGATCAACACAGGCATACCTGCGGCCATATTTGAAGAAACAATTTGACAAAATAGAGAATACCTATAGTAGACTCCATAACATTCATTAACAGTGATTGGCGTTCACGATAGGAATAAAATACATGCACGACAAAGGGATAATTTAGTACATGTGGAAAAAAAAACTTTAAAGATGCATGGACCAAATAGTAGTTGAACGAAAGCGGAAAGTCTGAGACAGATAATCAAAGATGCAAGGACCGACTAGTAAATCAGTACACGTGACATGGATGACGCAAGATTGGGTCTACAATAGCTCTGAAGCAATGGCTAGATATACGAACAAACAGGATACTTCATCAATGCACAAATACACTAACATAGAAGAATTAATTAACAAAAAAATAAAGAAAATAAAGAAAATCATAAAAGATAAAAAGAAAGAAACCTTTCAGATCTAGAATTACGCTTCTCTTCCTCAGACATTTGAACAGGAACACCGAATCTTTCAGCTCTCTTCATCTTCTTCTCAATAGCATTCGCGGAAGCAGCGGTAGGCGAAACGATTGAAGTAGTGGAACCTTTGGAAGCATCTCCGTTCTTGTTTTCATCGGCATCGATAGGGGAATTAGGGTTTAGTTCTGGTTTGGATGAATCAAGGTTAAGATCGAGGGGGTTTGGGGTGGTTAGGGTTAGGGTTTGAGTTTTATTGGGGATTTCGGTTTCTGGAGTTTGGTCAGTTGGTTTCTGGGTTTCTGTCGCCATGATATTTTTTTAGGGTTTTGGTGGAGAAATGGGGGTTGTAGACTGTTGAGTGCGAATTAGATATTGAAAGATGAAAGACTGATGAATGAGAAACTCGCAAGGTTTAAAATGGAGGTTTTTGGGTGTTTATATCCTCCTCCTCGGAATGTGTGTTTTGACAAGGCCCCTTCGATTTTTATTATTAATGTCAACTAGTTTAGATATACTCTCTCCCATCCAGACCAAAGGTTACCACTCATTCCTTTTTGGTTAACAAATAAGACCAAATACTCCTCATCTACCCTATATATTTACACAAATGAGTCGTTTGGTTCGCCATAGGAAGATGGAATTCCCGGGAATATTAAATTCATATGAACTTGAAAATCATGTGAATTGTATAAATATTGTTTGGTTGAATGTGGGAAGTACAATTCATGTGGGAACTCCCACTTACCTAGGGGGACCTAGGTAAGTGACTTCCCACATTATGTAGGAATTGAAGTTCCATAGGAAGTTCCACTTCCCATGAATTGGGCAACCAAACAAGACATCATTTAGCTACTTCCTATGATTTTCCAATTCCCATGAATTTAAAAGGCAACCAAACAACCCCAAAATGTCATTACCCCACCCACCCAACTAACATTAAATATTCAAGTGATCCTATTTCCATTCCAATACTACCCTTCCTTTATCAACTTTTTCTTAAAACTTGTGCTCCCTCCCATGTAACCTTTGGTTTGGATGGGAGGGAGTATATAGTTTTTTCATTTTTTATAATATATTTAAATAATAGTGGTATCTCATTAATTGTTCATTTTTTATATTTATTTTATTTTGTTTCGAGAAAAAAAATATTAAAACTGAAAATTAATCCAAGAAAATTGAGTAATATGCTAAAATGTATGTTTTTTTTCAAAAAGTGTTTTTTATAACATAAAGATCATGATTTCAATTTATAAATTCTCTCTTTTTTTTTCGTCATGAAAGGAATAAAAACGATTTATAGTTTTGGTTATACGTAAGATGAGTCAAGTCATTATAATTAAATAATAACATCGCTAAAGGATTAACCAGTTATAGTTTTGTTTATATTGTTTATATTTTAAATAAAAGAACAAAGTTTAAAGTTTTGTGAAAATTATATAATTTGATGAAAAGATTAATTTTAATGAAAAGATAATAGTATAATGAAATCCATTATAATTATTAATTTCCTTGTTTACTTAATACAATTAAATTATCAATAGTTTCCTCATTTATAAAGATGCTTTTTGGAGGGAAAATTTGTGAGCTCACTTATTCTTTTAGTAGATAGGAGATTGCAAATTCTTATTTCAGACGGATCATTTCCGTCTGAAAAATAAGACGGGATTATATTGCCATTTTTTGATAAAATGTAACCACAGCTTATATCAACTTGTTTTCAATAGTAGTTACATCTAATTGTAAAGTAGTTACAAAATCTCGTCTTATTACTCCAGACCAAAATGGTCCGTCTGAAACAAGACCAACTGTGACAACCCTCGCGAATGCGGAAAGATAAAACATACAAGCATGTGAAAAGATATGCGGAAATACGGTATTTTAAAAACTTTTATACATGCATTGTAAATAAAACGAGAGGTGTCAAAAAGTTACAAACTAAATACGGAATATACAATAAAGAGACGGGGTCTCTTCAAATGTTAGCAAAGAACAAGTGTTTAACAAAAACTAGCTACTATCGTCTAGAGGTGAACTTCCAGGGACAACGCCCGCTAGCTCACACCCGAACCCCAATATATCATATCCAAAAATCATCCAAAGCAGGAAACCTGTTCATCCATGAAAAACATGAATGCCACAGTCAGTGGGGAGTAACTCCGGGTTCTCCCAGCCATATTACATCAAACGTACATATAAGGTAATACGAAAGTAAAGCATGCATAAATAATTATACATGTGGGTTGCGATAAGAATAAATAGGCAATACGAGATATAATGATAAGATCATATAGAAATCCAATCCGTAACCATCATGTTATTCAAAGACTCGGGATAGACACTCTTAGGCAATCGAATACGCTCACTAGGGCTTGCATCTCCCCGTTAGCGGTATAAGATTGATAAGATTGAGACTCGACAGACAAACCAGTCAAGTCATGCGATGATCACAAAGAATCCAACATTATATCATTCCCAAACACGAACCAAGACAATGACGGTGTCCAATCATGCAATGACCATGAACTATATCATGAAATCACGCATTCAAGAACGACACAAGACGACAATCTCACGGTAAATGAAACGCACTAGCATCGGGTACATGGCAAGTATGATTAACGGCATCCACGGGATCACATTTCCCTGAACTCATACGCGATGCTTACATTTCGCCTATGTAGACTAATTTCCTCCTGGTAGGAACGATAAGGCTCCTAATCTAAACCTGGCCAGATTCTCGGAATCACATTTTCCGATTCGATATGCGATCACGTTCGCACCCAAGACTCGGTCTTAATTAATAATAAATTGCCGAGTACCAACCATTCTCGGTAGATCAATTCACGAAAGAGGCGGAAAAGAGCACAAGCCTCATAACAAGCGGTACGCTACATGCAAATAACCCCACCTCGCAAGTATACAACATTTGACGGCCGGGTCGAACAACGCATAGCGTTCAACTCCCAACAACGTCGTCATATGCCCACTACACATTCAATTAAGCAGTAGGATACTCTCCGTTCCGACATTCCAGCCTTACGAACGGAAAGGTAGCCAAGGGAATGAGAATACAAAGCACAAGACAAAATCGTGCTTAAACCGTAACATATGTAAAAACCGACTCAAAGTGGGAACATACCAAAAACCGTCACAAAACATGAAAATAGGGAATCATATAAGTTCAAATATGATAAACATGAGTCAATACATGATACATAAGCATTAGAACAAGTTTTTGAAGCATAAAGAATAAAAACATAGATCACCTCTCCAAAACAACGTTGTTTGGAAACCAACAAAAACAACGGTCCACTTCAAACGGTCATAACTAGAGTTCTAGACATGGTAATTCAGAAATTCTAAGTGGAGGTGATAGCTTATCCTCTTACGGTTCCAACGGGATGTCACACGCCCAAAACAAGCAAGTAACGAAGGAGATATGATCATTTTACAAAAAGGGGTCAGTGCAGGAAAATTTCTGTTGGCAGCGTGTGACGCAGCCTGCGTCACCACGACGCAGCCTGCGTCCTATTCGGACAGGTACGAGTCACATAATCTCCACAATTTCACTTAAGGCATAACACAAATATCATCTATCATCACAATTCATCAATTCGCATATCAATTATCAACTAACAACAACCATCGTCAACAACACGATTCCTAAGATTACTAATCATATTCTAAATACGATTTCTAACATGGAAAACACATTAAAACACGTAAATGATATCGAGTAACCCTTCACCGTTACCTTTACGCGTCTTTAATCGTTTCTAAACCTTCCTAGTCTCCACCTACATACAATTAGATAATAAAAGATGAATATCATTCACCTTGAGAAAGACGGATAATTTAAAAAGCGAGAAAGACGGTAATTTTAATACCAATACGGATAGAGGAAGCTAAGAGGGGAAGAATAAGACGAACTTACGCGAATTTGAGCGAGAAATGAAGGAGTAGTGACGATTTGAAGACGGATCAAAAATGGAGGCAAGGTTTCTTTGGTTTCTTAGAGAAGAAGGAAGGAAATGAATTGTGAGGAAAAAGTAGGTTAAAGGGAGTATATGAAGGAAAAAGTCAACGAAAGTCAAAGACGGTTCAAAAGTCAAGAAAAGTCAAAGACGGCTCAAAAGTCAAGAAAAGTCAAAGACGGCTCAAAAGTCAAGAAAAGTCAAAGACGGCTCAAAATGGAATTCACATGAAATCTCGCGGAAATTCCAAATACGAACTCGGAAATTCTAAATTCGACTCGAAACTTTAAATTCTAAATTAAAACTTAAATTTGCTGAAAAGATTTCGTAAAATATTTCTACTAGAAAAATAGGGTACATTTCCGGGTGTTACAATCACCCCACCTTTTAAAAAGTTTCGTCCTCGAAACTTGAGAGTAGAAAACCAAAAGTATCAAAGACAAGAATCGGTTTTAAAAATCAACAAGAAAGCTTTTACAAGGGAAACATTTATAAAACGAAGTTCTTCTCGAAAACGATTTAAAGAGAATTTTCATAAGTGTGAACCTTTATTTACGAATCACAAGAGTGCCCGTCGCGAACGAGAACTCTAATTATCCAAATCAAATTAAAGTCGAAATAGTGAAATCGGAATTCAAAACAAACGTTAGTAAGTACAAGACTAGTTATCAGACGTCTCCAATAACAAGTGCAAACATCCAACCAAACGCAAAATCCAAATATAAAAGCAAAAGAAATCCATTTTCTCCAAAAAGAGGGTACACAAACCATCTTTAAAATTTCGGTGAAACCATAGATTGGAAATACAATATGAAAATTTGGAAGTTTTCTCAAGGATAAAATCAAAATAACACGACATTACACGTACATAGAGCGACTCGAACATCGACATCACAATTCGCGATGCCAAGAGGTACGTCCAACGAGCAAAAAGCACCAAAAAGGGGAAGGATTGAAAGGTAGTGGATTGAGTAAGGATTAGTTTGAGGGAAAAGAGAGGAATGAACTACAATACTATCTTCCATTTATGAAAATTCAAATGTCGATCGCAACTCGACATCACTAACTCCACAAGTAAACTAGTTCTCAAGAGAGTGCAATTTATCCTCAACATTTTCAATCATCAGATTCCTACAAAAATATTTCATAAACATGAAACTTCGAGTAACAACTCCCAATTATTCAAATTCAATTAGAATCTTCTAAGGTCCATCGGCACGGTAGACTCCACAACTAACAATCCACATGAAAGATTTATTACGCACTCTAATCTTCTTAGTTTCATCAAAACCCTTACTAGAAACCAACAACAAAATATTTATCTCTAGGGAAACATGATCGCTAGCAACCACAAAGTAAAGGGCTTACCATGCAATCCTTTAATCCAATTTACTTCAAACTCATTATCCTAAATTTACAATGAACTTTCTCATCTTCGAAAGTCAAAACACAATCAAAGCAACAAAACATAATCATCTAGGATCCAACTAGACTCATCCAAAGTCTCACGACAAGGGAAAATTCACAATCCATTATCGGTTATATAATAATTCTTTAATACGCCCTAACATCCTTAATTCGATCATTACTACGCTCGAAGCCTCAAATATAAAATAGTCACATTAGCAAACTACGGTGGTTACTAATCCTCAAGATAAATGGGTTCACCATTCTATCTCCATAATCCATAACAACTGAGCACTCACTATCAAAAGCTTGCAACGAACATTTCTCAATCTCAAACTATGATTCCTTAAGAATAAAAGAGAATTACAAATTCCAAACCACAAATGGCCAATCACTTGGCAAACAGACAACCATTCAATTCATCTAGATCATCTAAAACTCAAAATGAATCAATTTTCATTTATGACAAAACTCCTCAAACTTTGGGTACCGGCTTAATTATCCTAAAGCAAAGTCTCTTTTAGAATCCACCAATTAGAAACATCTAATTCCCAAATAACATACCAAGCAACCGTTATAATACCCAACAACAACGAACTATTATCATGATCAACTTAATTCTCAAAATAGCACTTCAATACCAAGCTCCAAAACTAAAACCACTAAGAGAGGATACATTATCACTATTAGGATTCATCCTAGAGCTTAAGTCCTATTTCCCATGAACAAATACAACATGAAATTTGCTCAAACCAAAGACACATATTCTAGCTAAAGAATTCCAAAATACATTACACTTATTCTCTTAGCTTTACAAACGGAATATCCAATCCACTAGAGAAAAGATGAAGGAGCAACGAGATAGAAAACGATAAGGAATCTCAAGGAGAACACGGGAATAAATAAGGCACGAGATTACAAGAGAGGAACGCTGAAAATAACGAAGTCAAGGAAGAGACAAAGCAGATAGTGGCGTTATGAAACTATCCGAGTAAGAAATAAGATACGAGCATGCGATTTCATAAAGATCAATCTTGACAAAAAAAACATTCAAGAATGGAAATGAAAAGGAATGATGGCACAAGTAAAGGTTTAAGGTTTAATCCACAAAATTTCTCCTTTCAGACTTAGGGTGATAGTAAAGCAACTCATTCCAAACAAAGGTCTCTTACAAGGGACCATCGTACCACAATAATCAAAGTAAGGTACACCTAGATTTAATAAATCGATTACAACCCAATTCATCCATCCTTTCATATAACACGGATTCCCAATTGCGGAATTGCAACTCAAGCATAGTAACATTCTCTCAACTCCATAATTTGACACATTCCCAAAGGTTTCAAAAACCGAAGAACCCATAAGGAATTTTCCATACTAATCTCTTTTCAACTCCTACGGCCACAAGGTAGAACACCGAACAAAACGTCATTATCAACATCATATAGCCCACGAGTGCATTATTATCAAAGTACAACATCAAGTCAAACATCATCATTAACATCCCAAGGTATTTCCATCCTAGCTCACATTATCGAATCTCGCTCATATCTATAATCCTCAAGTAATATGGTTCAACTTACAACGAAACCTTACTACTTCAAACGAGTCTCCGATACCATAAGATAAGCTTATATCTTTAAATCCAAGAACTATAGCCAAAAGCTTTTCCACCAAGCCTATACTCACAAACACACAATAGGAAACACAAGACGTCACTTAATCTCAAAAGCATTTTACAACTCAAGGCATCATTCAAACTCCTAAATTCAAAAGATTAAATCGCTAATGGGTTAAGAAGTCTTAGCCACTCATTCAACCTTACACCATCAAATATCATGAACTATCCACACATTAGTCATGACAAGCATCAAGCATTAAAATCATCAAACTTGTCTTACTACTTTTCCTTAGAGTTACAACCAATCATCAATATAGGGTGAATTTAGATCTACACCATTTTCCTCAAGTCACAAATTCATTCTAACAACACTAATATTCCACAAAATTCAAAGTTCTTCCGACCAAGTATAATATACCACAAACAAATGGGTATGACATCCATAAAAATGTTACATGAGTAAGGTAAGATTACCGATTGATAAGGAGGAGGGAAGTAACAAGAGTAATCTCCAAGGGGAGAAGAAGTTAGATGATGAAGAAGCACCTAGATAGAAGGAAGAGAGTATGATATAATAAGGACGAGAGAAATTCATAGATGAGGAAGAAATACACTTCAATTAGGCTTGACATTCTTCACTCTTCGGTAGAGGATACATGTTCTAGGTAACACAATGATCCACCTTAAGACGGTAGATACAAAAAAAAAAACATAACATCACTCAACACAATCAACAAACAAGTTAGAACCTAACAAACAACAAGTACACCAAGACTACCAACTTAGGTCCTTAAGTCTACCCATCTCTCATTTATTATTTCAAGGTCAAGTAGTGTAAGTTTAGGGTTCACGTGTGTGCGTCGGGAGCGATAAAGCTCTGATACCAACTGTGACAACCCTCGCGAATGCGGAAATATAAAACATACAAGCATGATGAAATTACCCCGTCTAGTCGGATTTACCCCATCTATCATAGTTGGTCAAGATGAAATTACCCCGTCTAGTCGGAAATACGGTATTTTAAAAACCTTTATACATGCAAGATAGAAAAATACGAGGAGTGTCAAAAATATTACAAACTAAATAAAAATACCACAAGAGACGTAGTCTCTCAAAGTGTTAACAAAAGACAAAGTAATTAGCAACTAGCTAAACAACGTCTAGAGGTGTTTCATCCAGGGACAACGCCGCTAGCTCACACCCGAACCCAAAATAGCATAAGCAAAAAGCTATCCATGCAAGCAACCTGTTCATTCATGAAAAACATGAACGCCACAATCAGTGGGGAGTAACGCCGGGTTCTCCCAGCCATATCACATTAAACGTACATAGAAGGAAATACAAAAGTAGAGCATGCATACATATAGATATACATGTGAGATACGATAAGGATAGATAGGCAATTCGATATATAATGATAAGAGCATATGAAGTACAAGTTCAAATCCATCATGTTATACAAAGACTCGGAAAAGACACTCTTAGGCAACCGAATAAGCTCACTAGGGCTTGCATCTCACCGTTAGCGGTATAAGTTTGATAAGATTGAGACTCGACAGACAAACCAAGTCAAGTCATGCAATGATCACAACAAATCCAACATATTATCATCCATTCACGAACCAGGACATTGACGGTGTCCAATCATGCAATGACCATGAATAATATCATGAAATCACGCATTCAAAGAACAACGACACAAGACGACATCTCTCACGGTAAATGAAACGCACTAGCACCGTGTCCCAGCAAGTATGATTAAAAGGCATCCACGGGATAAAACATTGCCCTGAACGCATACACGATGACATTTCGTATATGTAGACTAATTTCCTCCTGGTAGGACGACAATAATAATACGGTCCTAGTCTAAACCTGGCCAGACTCTCGGAATAAATCATGTTCCGATTCGACACGCGATGACGTTTCGCATCCAAGACTCGGTCTTTATTTCACTAGACGCCGAGTACCCCAATTGTTCGATCAATTCACGAAAGAGGCGGAAAAGAGCACAAGCCTCATAACAAGCGGTACGCTACATGCAAATAACACCACCTCGCAAGTACACAACATTTGACGGCCGGGTCGATCAACGCAATGCGTTCAACTCCCAACAACGTCTTCGTATGCCCACTAACACATGCATTTAAGCAGTAGGATACCTCTCCGTTCCGACATTCCAGCCTTACGAACGGGAAGGTAGCCAAGGGAATGAGAGTACAAAGCACAAGACAAAATAGTGCTCAAACCGTATCATTTGTAAAAACCGACTCAAAGTGGGACATATCGCAAAAACCGTCACAAAACATGTGATACAAGCGAATAAGATATCATATATCCAAAACATGAATATTATAAGTCACTACGTAAAATTATACGATAAACGGATCATGCGAACTATTATAAATTACGAGTTTTAGAAGTTAAAAGAAAACAACACAGCCGTGTTTCAGGCCGAGCATTGGACCGGTGGGCCGGATCAGAACACAGGCAAAAACCAAAAATTATAGAAAACAGAGAAAAGTGGTCCAGGCCGGTCGATGGACCGGCGGCCGGTCGACCGGCTCAGAACTCCCCTATACAAAAATTCCCAAAATTTCAAGATTGTTACTGATGTGTTCCCAGCCGGTTGGCAGACCGGCGGCCGGTCGACCGGCAGGGAACACCAGTTCACCCGTGAGCTTCCTTTACATATTCAATCCATTTCAATTCTCATAAATAAATTCTAATAATTATCAACAATCAATATACATCATCAACAATCATCATATAACAACATTCATTAATCATACTATGAATTCTAGGTTTCCTAATCGTATTCTAATACGATTCCTAGCATATAAAGCATGTAAAACACGTAAATGATACCGAGTAACCCTTCACCGTTACCTTTAAGCGTCTCTACTAATCGTCAAGCTCCTCTTCAATAAGGTAATAGTCTTTGTCGGGATCTTGGAGGGCACCACCTACAAATAGATCATAAAAGATGAATGAAATTCATCTTGAGAAAGACGGGAAATTTGAAAAGCGAGAAAGACGATGATTTTAACATCAATACGGATAGAGGAAGGTAAGGGGAGAAGAATGAGACGGACTTACGTGAATTCTATCAAGTAACGAATGCGCTAGGATGATTCAAAGATCGAAAATCAAGAGGGAGGCAAGTTTCTTAAGGAAGAAGAAAGGGTTTTGAGTTTGAGTTTGGGTGAATGAAAATAGGTTAAGGAGGGAGTGTGAGTAGTGTAGGAGAAAAGTCAACCAAAAAGTCAAACTCGCCTTAAGACGGGATTCTCATGAAATTTCTCGGAAATTCCTAATACGAACTCGAAATTTCTAAATTCGACTCGAAACATAAAAATCTTAATTAAAACTTAAAATCACTGAAAAGATTTCGTAAAATATTTCTACTAGAAAAATAGGGTACATTTCCGGGTGTTACAATATGTTAGGACTCATGAACTCAACTTCTCTAAGAGGACTCACTTGATCTCAACTCTATATATATATATATATATATATATATATATATATATATGTATATATATGAATTGAATCATGTGAGGCACCCCCTTAGGGTGAGGCAGCTGAACCCATCTCCACCATCCAATTAAAAAGAAATTCAAGCACCAGATTGTGCCACGTTAGTGAGCTAAGGTCCAATTAAAAGGAAATAAATTCAACCCATCTCCACATGGCGTCTATTGCCTCTTTCTATCTATTAGTGAGCTAAGGTCTTCATCGCCATTTTCGTCGCCATTTTCGTCACCATTGATTCGTTATCGCTTTCAACGACTCCGTTCTCCATTTCCTATGAACATCTTCAACGATTTCGTGCTAATTTAGGTAATTATGAACAATTTTCATCATCTTTTCTAGCTTTGCTCTTTACAAATTTCTTTACTAAATTCTTTGTTAATTTTCTAATTGAGCTTCTGTTTTTAATTTCTATTATCATTAACTTGAAAATTTACTCATTCTAATTCACTTATAGTAGATTTTGTGCGTATCTTCAACTCTATTGTTTGTTGCTTCTATGTCGTCGTAGTCGTCACCTTCAATTTTTGATTTCTTCACTTCACCTTCGTTTCTGCATTCTCGGATCTGACATTGCGTTCTTGCATATTATTGTAAGTATTCTTTTCGATTTTCTGTAGTTACTATGGTGATTTCGTTAATTGTGCATATTCAACTTGAAATCCTACTTCTATATGGTTTTCCCTCTTTTCTGATTATTATCACTTTCATCCTTCTAAGCTTAATCTACTTGATTTTTCGTCATTAAATAGTTCACTTCCATTATTATTGTAGGTTTGTTTTGCACAACATTAAGCGATTAGAAATACTTTTTCATGAAGTTAAGCGATAACCGCACATCTATTTCTTATTGATAGCATGTTGATAATGGCGGGTGCACTGAGCAATTGGCAATTGTTCTGCACTCGAGTTAACCATTAGGTTTGGTAGTCAAATGTAATGCTAGTTCAAAAAATTTGGGTTTATATACATAAATTGTATCGACATTTAATTCATCATTAACTATTGTTTTTGAGGTGTGTCTCAACTGTTTTTACTGAATTGTTTGTTATTTCAGGTAGACATCTAAACATGATCGCTGTATAAACATTTCTGAGGAAGACTTTTACTTTGAATCATTTTGTCGTGTGAGGTCACACCTTATAGTTTTGTTGAACTACTGGGTCAATTTATGAGGGATTATTGCATAAGGAAAAAGAAGCCTAGTTGTTGCAGTCTACATTCACTAACGATAGTAAATTGAAATAGTTCAGGTTAGCAGAGTACTTTGAAAGGCTTTAACAATTTTCCTACAACTTTATCGTTCGTCTTAATCAGCTACCCACAAACATATGATGTACAGTTTCATTAACACAATCACAATCAGTAACGATCACTTAATTTTGTGCAAAACAAAGCTATTGCTACAATAACGGAAGTGAACTATACTCCTACAAAACTATCTTGGCTGTGAATGAATTTCTTTTTAGATGAACAAATAACATTCTATTTGCTTGTGAATTGTCATATATCTGACCTCTGCCTACTTATGTTATCTTGTTGAATGTAAAAATTGCCTTTTTCTCTTTCCTTTTTACTTTTTTCTTTTCTAAAAAACATTGATTAAGTCCACTTTTTAATTTAGGATACCCGCACCCTTCTTATGATCTCTAAACTATTTCCCGTTCTAAATTTAGGATACACGCCCTCCTCTTATCATCCCATTTCCCCTCGGTAGGGGTTCACCCTTCCTTTTTAGGGCTTAGTTTTGGTTTTCGCCCTCGTTCCATGAATAAGGAAAAGGATTTAGGGCTTAGGGTTCCATTGATTAAGTCCACTTGGCTTGTTGTGTTGTGAATCTAGGACTCAAGTTTGTAAAAATTCCTTGAAAATAGGAATTTTCTTTGTTCAAGTAGAGCATCTGCTTGTAAATCGTACAGCTAAGGTTTGTGAACCTTGGCTTTTTGTGTTGTGAATCTTCGACCCAAGTTTGTGAAACTACTTGAAAAAGAGGAATTTTCTTTGTTAAAGTAGGACATCAGTTTGTGAATCCTACAACTAAGGTTTGTGAACCTTGGCTTTTTGTGTTGTGAATCTCCGACCCAAGTTTGTTAGACTACTTGAAAAGGAGGAATTTTCTTTGTTAAAGTAGGGCATCAGTTTGTGAATCCTACAGCTAAGGTTTGTGAATCCTACAACTAAGGTTTGTGAATCCTACAGCTAAGGTTTGTGAATCTTGGCATTTTATATTGTGAATCTAGGATCTTAGTTTGTGAAACTCATATGAAAATAGTAATTCAACTTGTTTTTTTTCTGTTCACCATAAACATATATATTTTGAAAAAATCCTCATCTTAAAATTGATGTCATTTCCTTTAATTTTATATGTAACTTTGGTATATATTTTTAACTAATTGTATATCGTTGGTTGTTTTTGTTGGTATAGGTTTTTGCCTAAAGTTTTGTGTTGTGCTGGTGGGATCAAGGGATCAAGACGGTGCGATCAAGGGATCAAGACTGTGGGATCAAGGGATCAAGGGATTAAGACAATTCAGATTGTGTTAATCCTTAGATGTAACTCCATAATTTAGTAGACATGTGTTTCCAACAGTGTGTATAAGTATTATTCCGCAACATTTTGTATAAGAGAAACGATTCCCAAAGTAGGTAATTATTTAGTAGACAAGCAGATCAACTTGCACTTTTGTGAATCTAGGACCTTAGTTTGTGAATCTCACACTTTTGAATTATGAATCTATAAACTTAGTTTTTAAAAATAGGATTTGACTTTGTGAAACTTGGCCTTTTAGTTTGTGAATCCTACAACTAATCTATGTGATGAATCCTACGGCTAATCCTTGATTGTTAAAGTAGGGCAGTCATTTGTGAAACTAGGATCTCAATTTGTGAAACTCTTGTGCAAATAGAAATTTATTTTGTCAAAGTATGGCAGTTGTTTGTGAATCCTATAGCTAACATTTCTGAATCTTTGACTTTCATGTTGTGAGTCTAGAAATTTATGTGTAAGAAATTTCACACGTAAAAGGAATCATAACACAATTACATATTTTATTCACAAAATATGAAATAGTAACCTTTAAATTAAAGCGATTTCACCCACTGATGTCTTTGTTTCACAAAATCACACACGTTTCATAAAATCACAATTACGTCTAGGATTCACAAAATCTGAAATAATAAACTTTCAATAAAACGATTTCACAAGTTGATGTCTATATTTCACAAAATATGGTCTACGATTCACAAAATCATCATATACTACAAAATCATCAAATGCTAACCAAAAACATATTCCCAAATACTTGAGTTGAAAACCAAAATAAATCAAACATAAAAGAAAAGTAGTTAACGATTGTTTTTATTCAATCCTCATCATCCTGGGAATACATCACTTTCTATTTCGCTTCTTAACTCTCTATTCCGCTTCTTCCGCTTATTCCTCTTCTTCCTCTAGAGATGTATCTTCCTGTGTAAAGAAACAAACCTTTAATTAGATACTCATGTGGAAAAATATTGGCTAGGATTCTCAACGATGGTAATAAATATTCAAGAATCATGTCACGGGTTAACAACAAATCAAACATAAAAACAAAAAAAACATATTACTGCTAACAGAGGGAATGTTACGAGTTTCACAAAATCATGTCTAAGTTTCACAAAATCATGTCCTAGATTCACAACAAAACAACTATATATGCATCATATAATTAAATTCTCAACATGACGGAACGATGATTATAAGTTTCGCAAAATCATGTCTAAGTTTCACAAAAACAGGTTCTAGATTCACAAAGAAACAAACATATATGCAATGCATTATATAACTAACTTTTCACCGTGACGGAGCGACTATTATAATAATCACAAAATCAAATCTTTATTAGACAACAACCATAAACACCAACATCAAGTCTCTATTTCACATTAACAAAGACCTAGAATATTACAATGTCATTTTTAAGATTCAATCAACCAAGTCTTAGATTCAGAAAATCGAAATCAAAGCAGCAAAATCGCGACATACCTGTTTCAATATGTAACACCCGGAAATGTACCCTATTTTTCTAGTAGAAATATTTTACGAAATCTTTTCAGTAATTTTAAGTTTTAATTTGGAATTTTATGTTTCGAGTCGAATTTAGAATTTCCGAGTTCGTATTTGGAATTTCTGCGAGATTCCATGAAAATTCCGTCTTAAGTCAAGTTTGACTTTCTTGACTTTGAAAATCGTCTTTGACTTTTTCCTTCATAACACAACACAACTCCCTCCCTTAACCTAAATTTTCATTCAACACCAAATCAAACACAAAACCCTTCCTTCTTCCTTAAGAAACTTTCCCTCTTTGAATATCGATCTTAGAATTGACGTATCTTCTTCGTTACTTGATAGAATTTACGTAAGTTTATCTTATTCTTCTTCCCGTACCTTCCTCTATTCGTATTGATATTAAAATCATCGTCTTTCTCGCTTTTCAAATTTCCCGTCTTTCTCAAGATGAACTTTATTCATCTTTTTGCGATCTATTTGTAGGTGGTGACCTCCAAGATCCCGACAAAGACTACTATCTTATTGAAGAGGAGCTTGACGACTAGTAGAGACGCTTAAAGGTAACGGTGAAGGGTTACTCGGTATCACTTACGTGTTTTACATGTTTATATGATAGAAAATCGTATTAGATTACGATTAGGAAGATTAGGATTCATGCTATGATTAGTAAATGATGTTATATGATGAATATTGATGATATATATTGATTGTTGATGATTATTAGAAGTATATATAAGTTTTGGATTGAGTTGGTTAAGTGAGCAAAGCTCACGGGTGAACTGGGGTTCCTGGCCGGTCGACCGGCCGCCGGTCTGCCAACCGGCTGGGAACACATCAGTAACTTCTTTGGAAAACTTGGAATTTTTGTATATGGTGCTCTGTGCCGGTCGACCGGCCGCCGGTCTACTGACCGGCCCAGACCTCATTTCTCTGTTTTTGGATTTTGCCTGTGTTCTGAGCCGGCCCACCGGCCGCCGGTCACCTGCCCGGCCTGGAACACGGCTGTATATTTTTCCTACAATTTCTAAAACTCCTAATTTATAATAGTTCGCATGATCCGTTTATCTTATAATTTTACGTAGTGACTTATAATATTCATGTTTTGGATATATGATATTTTATTCGCTTGTATCACATGTTTCGTGACAGTTTTCGATATGTCCCACTTTGAGTCGGTTTTTACAAATGTTACGGTTTGAGCACTATTTTGTCTTGTGCTTTGTATTCTCATTCCCTTGGCTACCTTCCCGTTCGTAAGGCTGGAATGTCGGAACGGAGAGGTATCCTACTGCTTAAATGCATGTGTAGTGGGCCTACGACGACGTTGTTGGGAGTTGAACGCTATGCGTTGATCGACCCGGCCGTCAAATGTTGTGTACTTGCGAGGTGGTGTTATTTGCATGTAGCGTACCGCATGTTATGAGGCTTGAGCTAGTTTTCCGCCTCCTTCGTGAATTGATCTACCGAATTTGGGGGTACTCGGCATATATATTGTAAGCCCGGGTCTTGGATGCGAAATGTCATCGCGGGTCGAATCGGAACATGATTTATTCCGAGAATCTGGCCAGGTTCGATAGGACCGGGTATTTATTATCGTCGTCCTACCGGAGGAAATTAGTGAACATATACGAAATGTGATCGTGTATGCGTTCAGGGAAATGTTTATCCCGTGGATGCCTGTTAATCATACTTGCAATGTACACGATGCTAGTGAGTTTCATTTACCGTGAGAGATGTCGTCTTGTGTCGTTCTTGAATGCGTGATTTCATGATATTGTTCATGGTCATTGCATGATTGGAC
>JAIUZE010066133.1:0-39325 GCA_022085475.1 Heliosperma pusillum
CGAATCAGTTGGGTCGGGTCAGCTTATACTTTCGGGCCGAGTCGAGTTGGGTTCGGTCATTATCGGGTCAGGTCAGTTCGGTTCAATGATGTATCGGGCCGGGTCGGGTTTAGACCGGATCAATATCGGATCGGGTCATTATCAGTATTAAGCTTAATAGTTGTTATGTCAACAATTTAATTGGATCCAAATCGGGTCGGGTCCGGCTCGCTTGTGGGTACTGATTATCAGGTCGTCATCGGGTCGGGTCATGTTGGTTGCGATTTGCAAAATTCTCGGGTTTTATCAAGTCATGTTGGTTGCGATTTGCAAAATTCTCGGGTTATATGGGAGTTAGGTTTGCTCGGGTTCGGGTCGGGTCGGACTTGCCAACTCTACTTGTAACAAAAAAAAATGGAACTCCTATTTAGCTATATCCTATTAATTTATTTTTAGTAATGATGTAAATTAAAAAGACAAAACGATTAATTGATAATAGCTTTACATCATACAAGCTTAAATAGAAAATCAGTGTTGTTTGGTTGTGGTATACTAAATGCTTGTGGATGAAGGAGAACTAGTGGAAGTACCGACATTGTTTAATAAAGAATATATAAATAATCATAAATTTTCATTAAAGACAGACACTATCCGTCATAAGCTGAATACTGATAGTGTCTATCTCACAATATGCAAATGGGGAGGGCAAGTGGAGGGCAAATGCAGGTTATGCAGCCCCCTACTTGCATATTGTGAGAAAGATACTATCCGTTTTCAATTTGTGACGGATACTACCCGTCTTCAGTGAGACGAGCTGATATATACTTCCTCCCTTCAACTCCACTCTAGCACTTTCTTTTTTGTACACTATTCACAAGTAATCATATAATTGCAATTTTCTCTCAATATATAAGTAAAAAATATATTCATGTGTGATCTTGTTTGATTCGTCTTTATGAGTACATTATTAATATCTAACTTTTATAATTTTTGCAAACACGTAGCTAATGATATTTACCGTGTAAAACACGTCTCGGCAAATGTGAAAAAGTTTTTTGGTAGAGTGGAGTTGAAGGGAGGAAGTAATTAACAAAGAAAAAGCAAACACATCGATCTTAACGAAAAAATGACGGAAAAGAGAGCTTAGGTCCTGATCGCTAAACAAATAAACCTCAGGTCCTTATCGCTAAAAAAAGTGAAAGTTCAGTCCCTAGTTGTATGGTTAACTCTTAAAATAAATAACTTTTCACTAAGACGGAGGAAGTATCGTATGATATACGGAACGTTATAAAATAAAATAAAAGTAAAAGTAATAATTGTTATTTTTATTTACTCCCTCTGTGTCGGTCAATACTCAATAGTTTACACTTTCTTTAATTAGTTGGGTGTTTCAGTCAACAGTGTACCCTTTCCTATGTGGAAATGTTTATTCTCTACTTTATCTTTTAATAATTTTAAATGAAATTGCCTCTCTATATCTTAATATTTGTGTATAAAGGATATGTAAACAATTTATTTAGACAGATTGAGTGATATTAACCGAAATATATAAGCTTACACACAGCTACACAAATAATACTCTTATTTAGCACTTATTCCAAATATGAAAAAATGGGTCATTTACGTATTAGAAATATAAGTCTCATGTGGTCAATGACCCAAATCCTCCAATTCACCCTTATTTCACATTTATGGACCCAACCCTATTTAATCCAATTAACCCCCTACAGCTTTAATATATTAGATCCCCTTATTTAAGGAAAATGAGATGGCGACACCGGGTGTTACTCAAGTTGAGCGACACCCGGGTTATTATTGTAATTTGCATGTGTATATTGGTTTTCCTCCCTTAAAATTCAAATTTCAAACTAATTAGTGGTGAGGGGTAGTTTAGGAACTTAACATTAATTGATTAATTAATTTAAAATAATAATAATAATAATAAGTTTTAAAAAATTGAAAGATTTTGAGAGATTTTTACCTGCTATATTGATGGAAGTGAGGACTCTTGCTTCCTGCGTGGCCGTTGGGGCTTTGTCCATGATTCACCATTCACCAATTATTAATAGATGATTCAAGTAGTGTAGCATATAAATGACTTTCTCTTGTGGTAGTGACTAACGTGAGGTACTAACTAACCATTAGTGGGAGGTTCGACAGTAGTTAGCATAGTTTATTGTTAATTTTTTTTTGGTTGAAATTTGGATATTAAATGGCTTTTTACGTATTTAAGTGACAAAAATCGATATCCCTATAAGAATGCCTTATTGTTGTATAGAAGAATTCCAAAAAAAAGACTTAAAGCGTACTCTACCTTGTACACTC
The DNA here is from genome assembly GCA_022085475.1 of Heliosperma pusillum. Classification (NCBI taxonomy): domain Eukaryota; kingdom Viridiplantae; phylum Streptophyta; class Magnoliopsida; order Caryophyllales; family Caryophyllaceae; genus Heliosperma; species Heliosperma pusillum. Next base: position 2,305 of record JAIUZE010066133.1, read on the forward strand.
TTTGTCTAGGTCATTTGTTTACATATTACTCCCATCAGTGCCATATCTCGATCATTTCTTTTACCTTGACGAGAAGGCAAATTATTAGACGACAATCATAGTGGACCAAATTGACTACGTAGGTTCGAATTGCCTATGAAAGATATTCATAAAATAAAAAGGTAAACAAATAATGATTGAGACATCCAATCCAAAAATAGAATAGATAAACAAATAACACGTAGGAGGGACCGAGGGGAAATAATGAAACGAGACAGCTCGTGAGCAACTCGAGATCGGCTCGGTCAAAATTCGGCTCATGTGAGCTCGACTCGGGTTCGGGCTCGGCTCGAGAGCTTAACGGGTCAAGCCGAGCAAACGCTGGCTCGGATCGAAAAGCTCGCGAACAACTCGAACCTGTGTAATTAGATAAGATATTGCTCATATTTTATAAAAAAATATTTTATCATGATTATATACTTGTATCACGCACATATATCAAATATCTAACTTATTTGCCAAACATTTTTACATATATCCTTGTTATTAAAAATATCGGGAAAAAAACTAAAAAAATAACAGTTATATATAGGTTTGATTTGAGCTCGAGTTTGGCTCAAGCTCGCGTTAAAGCTCGCAAGCTTGATAACGAGCACATTTTTTTCAAGCTCGGGTAAGCTCGAGATCGGCTCGAGCTCGAGTTTTGGTTCTTGAGCACAAGCCGAGCAAGGCCAAGCTTGGGCTCGGCTCGGCTCGTTAACATCCCTGGGAGGGAGTATATATATTTTATCAGAGAGATATATTTTAATCAAATGTAAACAAATATCCGAGACTAAAGGAGTATATATCATATGCTAACCTTTTATTTCGACAATTTATCTATACTATATATATGCTAATCTAATCTTTCTATATTATATATATCCGGAAATGAAGGGGCAGTAATGGAATGACATAAATTTATATAACTTCATATACTATATAACTTTGGTGTATAATAATTATTAGCATTTAATAAATGTAATATAAGTAAGTTGAGGTTTAGAAATTATAAAAATAATAGTCATTTAAATTTAGAAAAGTAGGTAACTTTAAGAAAATAATTAGATTATAATAGTTTACCTTACGTTTTTTTTTGGTCAAACACCACCTTTAATATAAGTCACTTTGTTAAACCCCGCCTTCAAAAAATTTCTTGTTTTCTTACTACCTTTAAAATTATTTTTTGTTAAACACTACTTTAGGAAAGTAGGTAGCTAATCGATTTAAGGAAAGTTTTTTTATTTAAATATATTAGTTTAATACAATTAACGTAAAATATTGAATTTAATAGTAAAAATAACGATAAACTATTACAATTTTAATTTTTATCGTTTTATTTGTTTCTTGTTAATTTTAATTATAAACTATTATAAGGTTATTAAAATAAATTTAAATTACGAGGTTAATTGCTGGGTTGCTCGTTCGGATATTTGCTCGGAACCAAGTGGAATTTTTTGCAGGAATAATGGCTTTTATGAAGCTTCTATGGAAGGTGTGCTTCTCGCTCGGGTTGCACCCGTTACACAATGCTTTGTAGCATATATGGACGTGAACAAAATTTGCCTGGGATGTCCTTTGATATGGTTTATGCTGGTTCTTTTGATCACTCCTAAAGAAAATTATAGCCAAGGGGATGAATCTCCAAGACACATTCGGTCTACTTGTTTTTCGAGTAGATCTTTCTCTAAAAAATTTCTACGTCTTTGTGGCGTAGGTGTGTCTTGTCGTAGGTAGATCTTTGAAGCTCATCTAATTAGAAAGAGAAAAGAAATGGGCGTCTATTTGGCCAGTTCCGATCATCTCCTCAAGAAGCCTGCTATGCTCATAAATCCAGTGCTTCAATTCGTTCGATGTAGTGAAAATAATAATATCAATATCGGAAGTAATGAATATATCTCATTATTTATTGATAAATTTTATCTCCCATCGATCATATTTTCAAGAAAAGCAATAGAAAATCACATTATAAATAGTAAATGTATGAGTTAGAGGTAGCCGGGGCGAGACCTGTCACCAAACCTAGTTTATACTGATAACAATAATATGCAAATTTTAAGAACTAAGTTGAAATAAGAAGAGGTGAGCTATATGAAATTGAGCTGAACCAAATCGTCTTCTTCACTGTCACTACTCATTTTTTCTTCTAAACTAGCCAAATAATTATCCGGAATAACTTCTTCATCATAAAAAAAATCAATGCTTTCAAAATTAATTTCTTCATCATGTCCTTCCCGATGAATGGCCTCATCATTTACTTCATTATGTGTCTCGTTAATATTTGAAAAATTTTGAGAGTCCATAACTGCCATTGTCAAAAGAAAATGAAATGTAATAACTTATCAGCATATCAACATTCAACAATTCAAAAATTATATGTACCATTCTTAAATTATTATTCGGAAAATTCACATGGTACGCTCGAGGTTTGCCATTTTGCACGAAATACCCAAAAATTTGATCTAGAAAACTTTAAGAGGTCATAACTCGTGTTTACGAGATCAGAAAGTGACGATTTTTTTTTTCAAATCGATCGTCTTTCCAAGTACTACGATTTGAAAAAACAAATTGTCGAGTTCGGAATTCTTAACCAAGAGATATGCTCGCTCAAAGTTTGTTCCGTCAAAAAAACTTTGACATGCAATAACTCCTAGCTACGGAATCCAAATACAATAATTTTTTTTTTCAAATCGTAGTTCTCGGAAAGATGATCGATTTGAAAAAAAAAATCGTCACTCTATGATCTTGTAGACACGAGTTATGACCTTTTAAAGTTTTCTAAATCAAAATTTTGGGTATTTCATGCAAAAATGCAAACCTCGAGGGTACCATCTGAATTTTTCGATTAATATATGTCACATACGGAGTATAAGAAGATTAATAGTTAGGGAGTATTATGTATGATCTTAATATCTGAAAGAAATAGTGCATTCTTTTAATGATAAAGTACTACATTAATCAATCACGAATTTTGGGATACGGTTGGTCACACACACCTTGTGACAGTCAATTTCTAGAAAAAACAGTTCATTTATTTTGTTAATATAAAAGTATGGCTAATAAAAATTAGACGGTTACATGGTGAGATCGTCTCACACAAGAAGTACCGTTAATCAATTATTCATACTGCACTTATAATCTTGAATGAATAAAATCAATAAGTCTCTCATAAGATGGTCAAATAATTTGTCACTTGCACGAAAAAGACAAATCTTTTTGCTAATATCTAAATAGTGGGTTTTGTCTTATATATATGCAAATGGTATGCTATTTGACTCGTCTTAAGGCTAAGAAGGATACTTCCGTCTTAAACGAGAATTTGCGATGAACAATAAAAACTACACATTCCAAGTTTAACTTTCTTGTAGTGCATTTTACAATAGACTATAAGTTCACGGTTCCAACTTCAAAGACAAAAAATAAAACTCTATACGTAATTTCAGTCGTGTACTCACTTACATAATATAGTAGTAATTTATTATCCGCAGAAGGTTACTCAATAAGTGGTTCACTGTGGTGTCCTATTGTCTTATTTGGGGTGGTCTTATTTGCGTTGTCACAATAGACTAATTTCCCATACAGAACGCATATGAAGACATCAATGGAATCAATCGAATAAGCCAAAGTAAAATTGGAGCATGTTAAACAACTAATGTAATCTACAAAGTACTACATGTGAATTAAAACAACACAACAAATTCCATGAACAAATTAATACAGTTGAACGTACCTTAACAAGTATGAATCCAGTCGAGGAAAATTCCGTTTGGTATTTGTCGTTTCAGGTTTGACAATAGAATTATCTTTTGTTTTTTTGTTAACTTGTAAACGTATGAATGTATGACATGAGGAAGATGAAGAGGTGTTTGTTGTGATATGGATTGTTGAATAATATTAGATATATTTTAGTTTAATTGGTATGTTATATTTTATTTATTAATATAATAGATTATAAATTACGGTTTCATCCCTACGATATTGGCGCAAAAACGAAAACTAGTTTTTTATTTTTTCAGTTTTTTTATTTTTTTATTTGGGTGTTACCGAAACTTGGTAACACCCGGTGTCGCCCTAGCGCTCCCCCTTATTTAACCCTAATAGTAATAACCCCTTCTCCCTCTCGAACAGGCCACGTATAAGTATATAGCTCATCCTTTCACAGTCTCACTTTCTTAAATCTCACATTTTCGCTCATTCCTTCAGTGCCTTTATTATCATAAACCATATCGTCTTTTTTATTTGTATTCCACAAACATTCATCAACCATTCTATTTTATTGTTCAGTCAGCATGAAGCAAATTAATTGAAGCCGATTACTGATTGAGAATCATGTGTCTATGTATTCTTTAATTATGTAAATAATTCTGATTTTGTTTTTTATATATATTTTCTCTCATTGACCATAGTATGTAAACCCCGTCTTTTTTCATCTACTAAAACTTCTTTTTAACTTAATAATCTTAATTTGGAAAAAAAAAACATTATAAAAAATTTGCAGTGTTTTTGGTTTATTTAAGTCACATCAGTAATAGTTTTGAATTTTAGAAACATAATTAGTTTTTATTTTTTTGGATGTTTAAAGTATTGTTTACATTAATAATAGTAGATCTATTACTTTTCGCATTATATAGTTGCAATTATGCATTGTTTGAGTCATGATTTTTTTAAAAAAAATTATAAAAAAAATTATCATAATTTATTTTATTTTTGGAATGTAATTTGGAAATCATAGTATATAAGTCATATTATATAATCATATATATGACATACTTTAAAATAATAAAAGCAGGATAGTTGGTGTGGGTAGGAGAGAGAGAGTAATTAATGAACTATACATCCATATGATAACGAAAGATGATACACTTACACATTGTGTATGAAAATTTCCATACACAACCAATTAAAATACGACATGTGGTAATTGTAATCTTACTTGAAATAGTTTGAATAAGGTTATGTTAGTAATTTTACATGTGTAGTTAGATTGTTACCTTAATCTAGTTAACTACACCTAAGAAAGTTTTTTTGTTTTTTTGGGTTTTCTAATAACGATAACAAAATAATGATATTCTAATATCTCGTTTTATTTACTCGATAAAAATGTTTTAAAAAAGAGAGAAAAACTATTAAAAAGAAATAGATGAATATTAACAAATATTTTCTAATTACATAATAATTGTTAACCGTTTTTTATAATTATCATCCTAATTCCACAACAAAGTTTTCCTAACATTTCTTTCTTTTTTTCCTTTTTTTTTCTTGTTAGTGATTAACATTTTTTTTTATATTCATCCATTTCTTTTTAATATTGTTTTCTCTCTCTTTTTTATTTTAACATTTTAAACGAGTAAAAAAAAACGAGATATTAGAATATCATTATTTTGTTATCATTATTATATTTTTTGTTTGTAATCATTAATTTATAATTATTTGTTAATATTTTATTAGTTTCGTTTTTAAAAATATTAATCGTTAGGAAATAAAAATATGTCACTATTTTTATCCTTTAAAATTTTATTTTTTACCAAAATTTGTTAGCTTGATATTACGAAAGATCTTGTGATATATTCGGAAAATATGTTTTTTAGAAAACAGATATTTTCCTAAAAGAAAAGGCAACAAACATTACCTATAATTATGCAACTTTCTATAATAAAGAGATTCCATATAATATGCTTATGATTATATGATAAAAGGAAAATTTCAATAAATATTTCATAAGACATTTATGAAACGTTAAAAAAAAGGGATGAGAGAAATACTCTATAAAATAAAAAACGAAAAAAAATACACATAGTGATTACCAATTTTTTTTCTTTATAAATGAAACTAAATATTGTCACATGCTAAAAGGAACTATAATAATAATAAAAAATTATAAAATGAAAAAAATATATGATATTTAAGAAATGAAAATTTCCTTAAATATAATAGTTAACTAGATTAATGTGGGAAATTAACTACACATGTAAAATTACTAACTTACCAATAAACTAATTAGTGAAGGTTAAATCAAATTTGACATGTGCCACATGTTAGAAATCTCATACACAATGTGTAAGTGTAGCCTTTTTGATATAATAATATTTCATAACAAATAATTGGCAATTGCAAAACAACCAATTAATAAACTAAACACTAGCTAAAAATAAAAACGATAAAAGTACAATAAAAATGATAACTACTCTTATGAAAGAGGTCTCTCAACATTAATAAAAGTTCGTCTATCTTAAGTATTTTACATTAATCTTTTAGTGTTGCCGATTCTTTCTTTTTTACTAACTACTCACCTCAAAAACAAAAATCTCATTCACTTCGTTAATTTTGGATTAAAAAAAAAGGCGTATGAATTTTTGACAAAATTTTAAGTTGTGTAAATGAATATGAATGGTATAGTAATTTATACCTATTAATCTTACTTTAAGAAAGCAACAACCACAGAGCCTATGTGGCGCTCTGTGGTTGAAAGTCAACAAGTCAAATACAACTTTTTTATTCCTGAATTTGTGGACCACGTTTTATTTGGGAATTAATTAAAAGAGTGTTTCATTGTTTTTCATTGTCAATGCCAAATTGTTCAATTACAACATACATGCAATTAAAGAAATTGGTTTAAAAACAATGGACAGAGTAGTGAATATATATATTTGAGTAATTTTGTAAAATAAATCAGATATTTTCATAACTGACAATTTTAAGAAAATACAGAAAATACAGAAAATAATGAACAAGGAACACGGAACATAAAAATGTAAAAGTAAATTAAAAAAAATATTTAAATTACATAAATAAATTTAACAAGTACTCTTCTCGGATAAAAATTTAGGGAGTGCTTAAAATACTCGAGAAATGAGTACTTTATAAATGTGCTAAAAAACATTTTACAGGAAAATCATAGCAGAAATTTCAGGTCTATAAATTAAACTCTTTAAAAGGAAGAATAAATTGAAAGAGTTCAATAATCTTCTCTTCAGGTAATACTTCCCCAATACTTCATATTTTGGACCAACTTTAGGAGGGAATTACATAATTAATAATTTAATTGTAATTATTAGGTTTGGTAAAAAAAAAAGTCAGGATAATAAAAGGAGGAGGGAGAAAGAAGAAAACATATGAAAAGAGATGAAAGATGGAGTTAGGTGTTATGGGTGCGGCGGATGTGAGAGCAAAATGAAGGGTTAAGAGCTTAAAAGGGAGTCATTATATTACATGTGACTATGTGAGCTTTTAAAATTGGATTTTGGGCCAAATCCCAAATGTAATCCCAAGTGAATGGTTCAATACGACTAATAAAAGTACTACTCTAATAATCTGAGTTGGCCTATAATTTTTCTATAAGACGGTCTTTAATTCTTTCGATCGAGTTTCACAATACTCTTAATATAAGACCTCTCATATAAGAAGTAATTACTAATCCTATTTTTTTTTTTGTTATTAGTTTATTAGCAGTCTTGCAATATATTGATAATAAGAGATTGTCTTACAAAATACATACTCTTAAAATAATTAATAACTTACTATTCGGTCAATTTTTATGAAGTATTAGCCTATAAAGAACATTATTTAAAACCATTGGTAAAGTGGGTCGTAACTTCAGAAACATTCGGCCTTATGATTAAGTATCATGTAACTCCTCATATTAAGAATATTGTAAGAGATAATAAAAGACACTGATAACTAACAAAAAAGAAAAAAATAAATAAGAAAAGTAACTACTCCGTACATCTTATGCGAGAGTTTTTACAATAATAGTATTGTGAAACCGTCTCATAGGAGAAATCGTATTATTTTAATTGTTTGTTTAGGTAGCGAAAATAAATGGATTATGTATACAATTTTTTTTATACATAACGTTATTTATAGTGTCTTAAATTTTAATCAAATTCATGAAGGATGTACTATTATCATTTAATTTTTAGTTTGTAATTATTAAATATTTATATCATAATATCACGAGTTTGAATATTTAACAATTCGACTAAATCATTTTAAACGTGCATATTTTCATTTTTGCCTCTTTCACCATTTAACAAATAACAATACTTTCCGTAAGTCAAACATATTATTTACATTTGCTTTTGATACGAATTTTTAGAACCTTACATTCATGTGAGTTTTAAAGTTGCTTATATTTTGTGTTAATTATACATATAGCCCACAAAAGAACACGTAGAATTCCGGTTGAACATATCGGGAAAAAAATGTAAAGAATCTAATGAATGAGAGAGTGTGTTATATGCACTAAATGAAAAAGGGTTGCAATTGTCATTTTAAATGTGCACGGGTTAAAATTTTTATTTTGTCCATGCATAGGTTCAGCAAACGTGCAAAAGTTGGACTAAAAAATGGTTTTAACAGCTGCACGGGCTTGGAACTATTCAATGTTGTTATATTTTACTAACATTGCGTTATTTTTCATTCGATTAATATTGTCAGATATATAAGCCGGGTTTGTATGAACCGGCCAAGTATTAAACAAAATAGATAGTCAAATCTATCTAAGCAAGATGATATTTCGGACAACAACTACTCGACCAATTTGTCCCTAATGCATTATGTATGCTAGCTGCAAATAAAATTTATGATTTAAATGTAAAAGTTTAAATTTGACTTTAAATTAAAATTGCTTTACAAAAAGTAGAAACTTTATATTACTTTAGTTTTTCATAAAGATAATCAACTTTAAAAGGAGATGATTAATTGATATAAATATCGTCTTAAAATTTATTACTTTATTTTTTTAATATAATAACCAATTTTAAACAACATATTACTATATAAGCGGACTTCTGAATTATTTTATGTTAATTATTTTCGTTTGAATAATTTTGTTTTATTTTATATAAGCGGACTTCTTTGAAGCGGCCCGAGTAATAAGACCGAGTAAAAACTCAAATTAGCTGATGAGAGGGCACATATTACTATAACATTTACCTGATCAATTGACCTTAATATACCATTTATACTAATTGCACTTGAATTTTTTTAATTCAAATCTAAAATCTTCTTTATAACTCAACTATTACATTGGCCAATTAAAATTGTTAAACAAAATATTTGGTGACTTTATTGGTTTACTTTACAAGAATATTACGTATTTCTAAAGATAATTAAAATCAAAGTGAGGTAACTATTTAACATAAACCTTCATCTATATTTATAATTTTTGATAATAACGACTAAAACAACATACCCGTGCAATTTGCACGGGTTAAAACTAGTATTGTAAGAAAGTCATGGCCGCCACTTCCGCACTTAATAAATAATATATTCCTTTAATAGATAGCCATCTTATCAATAATAATGAAAAGAAGAGGTATCTTAAGTGATAAGAGCACTTTTACCCCAACCGTAAAATTGAGGGTTTGAATTTCACATGCAACATTATGCGCTCATTTGAAAAAAAAATCAATAATAATTAACATATGATATTCAATATCGTAAAATTATATAGTATATATTTTTTTAAGTTCAAATACCCCAAATTTAATTATAATTGTTTTTTCAAAATTTAGATTGCGTAAACTAATAACTAAATTATGATATTCAATATCATAACGTTATAGAGTACAAATTTATTTGAAGTTCAAATACCCTAAAATTTAATTATAATTGTACTTTCAAATTTTAGACTGCGTAAACTAATGTCACGTAAAAGGGGTCAACCCATCTTGACCAAGCCCGTAATCTCCCGCAATTTAGATAAACATTTATGTACCTATCCAATATTATTTTGAATAGGAGGAAACACCTACTAAGAATAAATTTTAGTATGATAAACACACTCAAAAAGTAATTAACTTAATTATATACTCCATCCATCTCGGTCATTTGTTTACTATTTCCATTTGAGAATGTCTCATTTATTTGTTTACCTTTCTATATCGAAAGTTAATCTATGAGTAATTTGATTATCCAATGAGACTATTTTCCACTTGTTATCCACCAAGTTCAACCACAAGTGGGCGAAGTGGCCCTCTACCATTTTCTTAATAGTCTTGCCAAAGACAAACGTAAACAAATGACTGTGACACTAAGTAATCATTTGTGGCGGTGCGGCGGTATGAAGAGGTAAAATGAACTTAGGTCGTGACTATTTGTAAAATGAACCTCTTCACATAACGTATAGTACGAATATTTCTTTGACCGACTCTTCACGTATAAGTGATTTTCAATATATTTTAAGTATCGTACGTGACTTATCCTCGTTCAGATGAAACACGATCATGTACCCAAAAAAAGTTATAAACGATCTTAAACTACACAAACCGAGTTTTTTTTAGCTACGAAATACGCTATTCTATAAAGATTTTTATGTAGATAACCAATGAAAGACGTTTAAATACGGGTAATTAATAGACTATACTAGCAGTTGTAATACAACTGATAGTTTAAAATTCGAGCTCTGTACTAATTTTTTTTGAGTTTTCTTTTAAAGAATCTGAGCTTTATTATAGAGTTTCTTAACTCACACACTTAACGGCCAAATTGACAAATTGGTAAAAAAAGTAAGGGTCCATGGACCAATTGGTAAAAAAAGTTTCACTTTGGACAAATTGGTAAAAATAACGAAGAGGTGGACAAGTTGGTAAAAAAAAAATGAAGAAGTGGACAAACAGAATAGTAAGTGGATTATACCTCTGAGGTACTACCACATAGAATATAGTTTTTGAGCTTTACAATAAAGTTTTTGAGTATAGTATAGTTTTACTATAAAGTTTTTTGAGTTTATTAATTTAAAAATTAAGCTCAAAAAAATTACAATAACACTCAAAAACCATCATATATAAGATCTAAAATTTAATTTATTAACTTTAAAAAGCTCGAAAAAAATGCACAAAAACTCAAAATCATAATACTCTGAGGTAGTACCTCCGATGTATAATCCTTTTTCTCCCAAAAAAGTTGATCATTTGAGTGGTTAAATGAAATTTATCATTATTAATTAAAAGTAACTAACTAATTAAGCTAATCTCATCCCAAATTAAACTAAAGAAGGGAATTGAGGAAAACTTTTTTTGTCTAAATGTAAATTAGAAGTGGTAGATATGTATATGTATTGGATTTGAGTTCGATCGATAGAAATCGGTCAAAGCATGGTCGATAAATATAAGTCCGACCAAAATATATATCGAGTTTGTAATACGAAATGAATTCATGATTATATACGGGTTAAAATATTTTTTGAAACACTAAAATAATATTTAACATATATAAAAAGAGTACTTTAATCATATTTCTCATCCATAAGACTAACTAATATTTTGGATGGTCGTGTTTTGTTTTATATGTCTCAATGAGTGGATTAAGAATATCAAAAAATTTAAATTTTTAGAAATACATAAATGAAGCTATTAACGAAAAAACTGAGTATTTTTAAACGCATAAAAAGCAAATAATAACAATTGAATGTAAATGGGATTATATTAAAATATGAATTAATTCAAAAATTGAGTTTTTAAAGTACACTAATTATTTGGATGAGCACTTCTTTTTTGGTGTATTTGTCCACCTTTTCATTTTTTTTTTTACCAATTTGTCCAAAGTTGAACTTTTTTTTACCAATTTGTCTATAATCCCTTACTCTTTTTTTTTTATCAATGTGTCAATTTGGCCCACACTTAACCAACAAAAAATGAAGTTTTTGAAAAACACATAAAAAGTACACTTAAACTCGGATATATGTATATTGATTATACAATGCTTATTATACAACTGGAGGTATAGTATTAACAAGGAACAAGGTAGAACAAAAAGGGCAAAAGTAAACATCCTAACAATGACAATAACCAACATTATTGTTTGTTAGATAACTTGACACATAAATAGCAAAGTTAACTTGACATACTAAAGTACGTAAAAGAGGCTACAATAACGATTTTATTAGCATACTCGATAGTACTTTAAAAAAAAATATTGACTAATCTGTTACTCCTCCGTCTTGGCTTTTGTTTATCTTTATTTTTTGCACAAAGACCAAGAACAGAAAGCTACAATAACCATTTTCGTTCTAGTTTCGATTACGAAACATTTTTAAAAAGTGGGGTGATTGTAACACCCACAATTTTAGTAATTAGTATTAATAATATTTTATTATTATTAATTAGTCGTAGTTTTAGTCTTAGATTAGAATTTTAACTGTTGGGCTAAATCCGTGTCTATTCCGTCAATTTCGAGCTCATATTCGGGTTCTACTCGGAAAATCAAGTGGATTAAGTTCCTAGGTGAATGATGGTCCTTTATTATCCTTCATCCATCAAAACAAACCCAAAACCCACCTACCACCTCTCATTTTTCAGCAACAAACACAACTTCATCTCCCTCACAAGAACCCTAAACCTCCATTTCTCTCATAAAGCTTCAAGCTTAAAAATCACATAACTTCTCCATTTCTCACTCTTTATCCTTGATTCTTGCTTCATTCTTCGCCTTTCCTCTTTCTCTTTCTTTAAGGTAAGAAAGATTCTTACTTGTAGAGTTTCGTTTTTCCATCTTTTTCTTAAAGCTTGAATTTATCTCAAGGTTATAATTTTTATTGTAGGAGGAGACCTAGAAGATCCGGACAAAGATTATTTTCTTATCGAAGAAGAGCTTGAAATGTGAAGAAGCAAGGTAACGTAGACGGATTACTCGGTGTCACATTTTATGTGTTTTATGTGTTTAGGATAGATTTTTGTATGAAAGATGATTTCTTTATGTTTTGCTAGTATGAAATTGTGACTACAACTCATTGACTTGTTGGAATTCATCTCATATGCTTGAACTTGTGGAAATTGAGAGTGTTGAGACTAAACCCCTTTATCTTTGCTTAAACTTGTGTTTAATAGCTTAAATGTTGGTCTCATGATGTTTTAATGTTGTATGGAATGATTTAATACTCACATGTTGCATTAAATGATAATTAGTGTTGATTTATGTAGGTAAATATAAATGGGTGAAATTGAATTTGGAGTAAACTTGTGTTTTGGGTGAGTTTTGGACAAAGGGACTCCAAACCGGACACTCGGCCGCCGGGCCCCCCACCGGCTGGGAACCCCCTGATGTGAATTGTTGGAGTTTTGGCAAAATTAGACAAAGTGTACTCCCAGCCGAGTATCCACCCCCCCCCCCCGGCTGGGGACCCCCCTGCATTTTTATTGAAGCTTGGATGTGTGCTCGTACTCCCAGTCGGGTACCCGTGCTCCCACTCCCCCCACCGGCTGGGAGCCCCCTTTTATTGTTGTTTTTGAATAGTGCCTGTACTCCCAGCCGCCTGTCATGCCACCGGCTGAGAGCCCCAGTAAGTTATTTGTTGTTTTTGGTGTTATAGGATTCCCTCAGCCGGCCACCTGGCTGCCGGTCCACCCTAACCGGCCAGGACCCCCTGCTTCCTTTCTTCTTCTTTCCTCTCGCATATCTCCACATGTATTGTTTCGTATGGTTTGTTGACTTTATAAACTTACGTAATGACATTTTTATAATCATGTATAGACTATTTTATACCTCACATGCCTTTCTCACATGTTTAGTGACGGTTCTTAGATATTTCCAGTACTTGAGTCATGTATGTGTTGGGGACTCGGTCGAGTCTTATCTATTGGATGTTTTGATATCTCATTTCTTGGTTGCACCTCAATACTCGTTAGACTTGATGTTGGAGCGATGGGGGTACTCTATTGATGCTTGTTGCATTTGTTAGTGGGGATATGACGACGTTGTTGGGAGGCGAACGCATAGCATTTATCGACCCGGCTGTCAAATGTTATATCCTTGCGAGGTAGTGTCATTGCATGTAGCGTACTCGCTTGTTCACTTTGACGTTGTCTTTCGCGTACTTTAGCCGGAAGATGATACTTGTGCTCTTTCCGCCTCTTTAGCGTAGTTTAGCCAAATTTTTGGTACTTGACGTCCTTTGAGTTGATCGAGTCTTGGATGCAAAATGTTCATCGCATGTCGAATCGGGTACACATTTTGTCCCGAGAGTCTGGCCAGGTTTAGACTAGGGCCGTATTATTATCGTCGTCCTACCGGGAGGAAATGAGTCTTTCGTGCACGAGATGTTGGGTATTTTAAGAGGGTAGCTTATGCCGGAGGGCTTGAACAAAACTCGGATTGTTTTGATCCCGAAAAAAGAAAGCTCTTGATAAAATGGTCGATTTTAGGCCGATTAGTCTTTCCAATGTGTTGTACAAGCTTGTGTCTAAGGTGTTGGATAACCGTCTCAAGCACTTCTTAGGGGATTTAGTGTCACTAAATCAAAGTGCTTTTACCCTGGAGAGACTTATTTTTGAAAATATTCTTGTTGCCTTCGAGATTTTCCATCATATGGAGAATAATAGAAATTGTGAGGGACATATGGCACTGAAATTAGATATGTCTGTAAGTTTATGTAATCCCCTAATTCGGGTGATTAGCAATATGTCTTATATATAGCGAAGGAGATACATATTAGTTACCTAAATACAATGCTCAGAGTATGCTAAGGATATATACGGTTTCCTAATTACATGGGAATCAAATATGTACAATAATATTTCCTAATACTCCCCCGCAGTCGAAGCGGGAGAAGAGCGGCCGGTAAGACTAGAACGGAACCGTGTGAACAAATGGCAAGGAAGCCCTTTGGTAAAGATATCGGCATATTGGTACTCGACTGGGACGTGAAGCACACATACCGTTCCTACCTGAACTTTCTCACGTACGAAATGAAGATCAAGCTCAACGTGCTTTGTGTGTTGATGCTGGACGGGATTCCCTGACAAGTACACCGCAGAAATGTTATCCCAATAAATTAAAGTAGCACGAGCAACTGGGACGTGAAGTTCAAGCAGAAGATTTCGCAGCCAGCTAGTTTCGGCTACTGCATTGGCGACACCCCGATATTCTTCTTCGGCACTAGAACGCGAGATAGTGGTCTGACGCTTGGATGACCAAGACACCAAGTTGTCTCCCACAAAAACACAATAGCCAGAAGTGGAACGGCAGGAGTCGGGGCAACCAGCCCAGCCAGCGTCGGAATAAGCTGTCAACTCGTGATTTTTACTCTTCGAGAGGGTTAGCCCATGATCGAGTGTGCCTTTAATATAACGTAAAATACGCTTAATAAAATGAAAATGAGGCTAACGCTGGGCATGCATAAACAAACAAACATGTTGGACAACATAGGCAATGTCGGGACGGGTGATAGTCAGATATTGTAGGGCACCTGCGAGACTACGATATAAGCTAGAATCGACAATAAGAGCACCCGTAGTGGAACTTAGCTTGGCACCCATATCAACTGGGTGGAGACGGGATTACAATTTGACATAAAGGCACGGTGGAGGATGTCTCGGGCGTACTGTTCTTGAGATAAGAAAAGGCCAGAAGACATTTGTTTAACACTAATGCCAAGGAAATGATTTAAAGAGCCAAGATCCGACATCGCACATTCACTTGACAAGTGAGCAATAATAAGTCGCAACAAAGATGAATGAGAGGCAGTAAGTATGATATTATCAACATAAAGGAGAAGATATCCAGTTTCAGAGCCGGCCTTGAAAATAAATAATGACGTATCACACGTGCTACTCCGAAACCCCCGAGAGATAAGAAATGTAGCAAAGCATTGGTACCACGCCCGAGGAGCCTATTTGAGTCCGTAAAGGGACTTCCGTAGGCGGCATACATGAGAAGGAGTAGACAAATCAACGAATCCAGGTGGTTGATGCATATATACTGTTTCAATCAAATCTCCATGGAGAAAAGGGTTCTTGACATCCAATTGATGGATAGGGCAAGTGCGAGTAACCGTGAGGCTTAAAACCGTACGAATAGTGGTGGGCTTTACCACTAGACTGAACGTTTCATGACAGTCGATCCCGACCTATTGACTCTTACCATTAATAACAAGGCGAGCCTTGTAGCGTTGGAGAAGACCATCTGCATGAAACTTATAACGAAACAACCACATACAACGAATAATTGGGGGAATTAAACGGTTTTGGGACTAGTTCCCACGTTCCGTTTTCAATTTAAGCACGATATTTGTCGGTCATGACATCCTTCATATTCAGGTCCTGCAAGGCGAGGTGATGAGATTTTGGCAGGGGAGATAGGATGGGAGTGGAAGTGACATGGAGTATACAAGGTTTAAAGATGTCGTACATTGCACGAGTGTGCATTTGATGAACACGGCGGGAAGGCAGTGGCAGGGGAGGGGGGCTGGGTGAGGTGTACTGGTGAGGCGTGGTAGCAGGGGGGTTCTGGTGAGGCATGGTAGCAGGAAGGGTCTGGGTAATGGCAAGGGTAGGTGACAAAGGGGCCTGGTGAGGTGTGGTGGTTAGGATAGGCGAGTGGTGGGTAGGCGCAAGGTGGGGGCTAATGGGGGGTGTCATGGTTGGGTCGTTGGGTGCAGGTGGGGTAGGTGGTAATGTGGTCCAGGACGTAGGGAGGGAGGTCATCATCAGGAGGTGCGACGAACATGTAGGCCGAAGGGTAAATTGTGGAAGACTCAGCCAATGGAAATATCGATTCATCAAAAGTAACGTAACGAGAAAGGATTATATTACCACTAGACAAGTCAAGACACCGATAACCTCTATATTTGGGTGGATATCCGAGAAAGACACAACGGGTTGACCGAGAAGCCAATTTATGAGGACGTTTGGCAGACAAATTAGGATAGTAGACGCATCAAACACACGCAGGTGGTCATACGATGGCTCTTTTATAAACAAGACGGATGTTGGTGTGCGATAAGCTAACAGTTTTGTGGCCAATATATTGTGAAGATGGACAACGACGTGAACGAAATCGACCCAGAATTGTGAAGGGACGGATGCGTGATGAAGGAGAGCGAGAGTGATTTCATTTATTCGGCGTATCATGTGTTCCACTTTACCATTTTGTGAGGACGTTTGAGGGCAGGAAAAACGGATTACAAGACAATTTTGATCGGCTAAATCTTAAAATTTGTTGTTGTCAAAATCGCGACCGAGGTCACACTGAAATGATTTTATTTTGCTATGAAATTGTGTCGGGACATATTTAGTGAATTTTACGATATTTGAAAATGCCTCGGATTTCTATTTAAGGGGGTATATCCAAACATAATGGGTAAAATCGTCAATGAGAATTAAATAGTATTTGTAACCACTTTGGCTTAAAATAGGCGATGACCACAAATCACTATGAATAATATCAAATGGTGTAACAGTAGTTGACGAGGAGACATGAAACGGAAGACGTTTATACTTACTAATCTGACACGAATGACATAAAATAGAACTAGACTCTTTACTATATGAAATACAACTGAGAGATTTCAGAAATTGAAGCACATGGGCGCCTGGATGACCAAGGCGATAGTGCCACTGATCAGGAGCGAATGCAACAAGATGGTGAGACTCGGGCAAGGACGTGGACGAGCTAGACCTGGATGACACGGGATATAATTCCCCATCACTGTTGCTCCTCAAGATTGTTTTCCCATTCAGTAAATCCTTCACGGAAAAACCACACGGATCAAATTCGACAGACACATTATTTTCTTTGGTAAATTGTCGAATAGAAATAAGGGTTTTGATTATGTGGGGGGCATATAAGACGCGGTGAAGGTATAGGGCACGGGTTGGTGTTGGTATTTAGAAAATGCAAGAACCGTGAATAGGAATGCTAAAGCCATTACCGACATAAATAGATTTAATCGTACTTGAATTAAAAGGAGAAAGGAGCATACATGCGTCATATTTGAGATGAGACGAGGCGCCAGTGTCCATGTACCACAACCCGTCATAGGGATTTAATGACATCGTTTGAAACTCTTGACCTATGTCCGTTGGTTGAGGTTCATCACTGGTGACGTAAGCTTGACCATACCCACGAGTAGGGGCTGGAGCACGGTAAAACCCACTGTTGGATGCAGGGGCACGCGGTGCAGATTTTTGCCAGGTCGGCCACTGAGTGACCCCTGGTGGTGGTGGGCCCCAAGACGGTGCAGAGGGAGAGGCAGTAGAGGGGGAACCGGTGGAAGGTTTTTGAGTGTACTTGATGATTATTAATTATATACATATTTTATGCCTCCCTTAGATGCATTTAACTCGATTTACCGTCTTTCCTTGCTTATTTCTATGCTATTTTAGCTAGAATATCGATTCTGCCGCGTTTGTTATGTTTTAATGAAGATTGGATGCATTTGGAGCTTTTTGAGTAGATATGGAGCATGGCGGAAGTGGATCGTGGAAGGTTATGCACGTAAATCGAGGAAGAAAAGAGAAGAAATGAAGAAAATCGAAGAAACGAGGCTTTTGAAGGGCTGGTCGATCGAGCAGGAGGTCTTGCTCGATCGAGCAGGAGGTCTTGCTCGATCGAGCAGGAGGTCTTGCTTGATCGAGTCGCACTATTCTCTTGCTCGATCGAGCAGAAGTGCCTTGCTCGATCGAGCATCCTATGATTTCGGGGAATTTCAATATTTTCCTAAACTTTAACCTAATTAATTAGACCTTTTGTATTATAAAAAAAAAGCTCGTCTTTCATAATTAGACATGCTTCCTTATGCTTTTGAATACTTTTAGGCTTTAATTCAGAAACCCTAATTAGTTTACTTTTCCTCCGGATTTGATTCATCAAAGACGATTGTCTTTAGTTCAACTTGTATTCGGTATTCTTCAATCTTTCTTCGTTATTTAATTTAATTATCTTCTTGTTCTTTAATTATTCTTTGTTCATCCTTTTATTATTGTTAATCATGTTTACTTTAATTATTATTGTTGTTGTTTATATCGTTATTAGTAGCTAAATTCCTTTCTAGGGTTGAAAGGGGATCTAGGATTGTTAGAAAGGGTAGATTAATTAATTGAATTTCAATTGCATGGTTATCGTTTGATTATCGTTTTAATTCTAGTTGTTTGATTACTGGCCAGGATTAATTAACTAGTCTCGCAAATTAGGATTGACACCGACCGGGTTAAGACTAAGATAGGCTACGATAATTAAATAGAACTCGTTTAATGATAGCGATCGCATGTTAAATTGTAGATCTAAAGGGCATAATTGAATCGACCGATCTTGTGACCTTAGATAACTTTATTGCATGATAGTTGACTTCATCCTTACCCCTGAACAATAATCCTAGTGAACCTGAGACCCTAGACTTTTAATCTCATTGTTTTCAACCTTATTAGTTTGTTATTGCTTGTTATTAGTTGTTATTATTATTAGTTGTTATTGTTTACTTTAGTTGTTGTTATTAATTGCTATTAGTTTTGAAACCACAATTCAAACCCCGAATTTGTTACTATAGAGACAAACCTAGTTTAACAGATTAGATTACTACCGTCTCCCTGTGGATTCGATACCTTGCTTACCGCTGACTATTAGTTAGTTGTGATTTAGGTTTACTTTGATTAATGAGACGCGACTTTAACCTTATCAAATTTGGCGCCGTTGCCGAGGAGGCAACAGTTTTCTGTTTGTTTCTACTTAGTTTGTCTTTTTCATCTCAGGGAACCTAAGTTCCTTGAGACCGTTCTCATCCTTTTCTTTAGTTTTTGTTTATGCCCAGGTGTTCTAGGTCCGTTCTCGTGCCCTACGATTCCGAACCAGAGAAGACTCTTCGGTCTAGACGAAACTTTTGGAAGGAAATTCAAGAAGCGGAAGACTTGAGTACGCTTGAAACAGTTTACGCCGAATTCGTTGCAGAAAAACCGTCCTTAGAAGAGGATACACATATTTCTGCACCTACTACAACCATGCCTACTCTAGCCAGCCATTCGGAGCCTACCGTTGCATCTATTCCCAAGGGATTTCAACTCCCTACTACGGGTAATAGTACTTTTGAGATTCGTCCATCTTATATCTCTTTGGTGGAGCGAAACATGTTTGGAGGAAGCCCTACTGAGGATCCTGCTAAGCATATGGAGAAATTCACTAACTATTGTTGCTCTATTCCTTTAACGGGTGGGGTGACACAAGATCAGATTAAGTTGGTATTGTTTCCCTTTTCACTACGTGACGGGGCAGAAGATTGGTTGAGTGAGTTAGATATGGCTGCACTTGGCATCACCGATTGGAATTCTTTGGCTCTTGCATTCTACAAAAGATATTTTCCGCCACAGAAAACCAATGCCATTCGAAGTCAAATCACATGTTTCAAACAAGGTCCCAATGAGAACTTTAATGAGGCATGGGTTCGCTTCAAAAAGCTTGTCAAGTCTGTTCCACAACATGGTTTTGATACTTGGTTCTTATGCAACCAACTTTATAATGGGTTATATGATAATCAGAGGACATTGCTCGATTCTGCTGCTAATGGGAGATTCCAAAATAACACTACTGATGCCAATGCTTGGAAGTTAATTGATGAGATGGCTACTCACACTGCTGAGTATGGGAATCCTAGGGGTAATGTGAGGAGAGGAGGTACGGATAATGCAGTTGTAGCTCAGTTGGAGGCATTAACTGCCAAAATTGCCGAGTTACAAACTTCAAAGTCCTTGGAAAATAAGCAAACGGTTCATGCCATGGTTCAACAAGAGTCAACCTGTGAAAGATGTGGTACTATGGGGCATAATGCAGTGGAATGTATGAGTACGGTTGATGAAGTGCTTGCCTTTCAATCCTTTAAGCAAGGTTCACCGTACTCTAACTTTTACAATGAAAGGACAAGAGAGCATCCCAATTTCTCCTACCGAAGTCAGAATGTTCTTAATCCTACCCCACCACCACCTCAGCAACAAGGTTCATCTTATGTGATTTCTCAGAATCGCAATTTCCAAGGTAACTTCAATCGTTCCAATCAAGGAGGCCAAAACTTTCAACAACCTCCACCTCCACCACCTCCAAGTAATGATATGGCGGAATTGAAAGCCATGTTGCAGCAGAGTCTTATGATCCAACAAAAGCAAGATGCTCAGATCTCACAGTTAATAGCTCATAATAAGATGGTTGATACTCAAATTGCCCAATTGGCAATTCAAAATCCACATAAACAACCAGGTAATCTTCCTCCTCAAGGACACCCTCCACATGAACAAGCCAATGCTATCACCTTGAGGAGTGGAACCCATTACAAAGGCCCTGAAATGATAGGGGATGAAACCAATGAAAGCTTGGAAGTTGCTGATCAAAGTTCGAAAAACAACAAAAAAAGAAGCTGAAAAGGGGGTTGCTCGATCAAGCAACACCCCCTTGCTCGATCGAGCAACCTCTGAAAAAGTCGAAAGTTCTGCTCGAAAAGTTCCTGAAAGTTACTGTTCAGAAAAACTCGATCGAGCAACCCCTCTACTCGATCAAGCAACCCCTGATCAGGCCTATAAGTCCTCTAATTCACCTTCAAAAGCAAAAGAAGCCGAGCCAATCGCCATTAAACTTCCTTTTCCTCACCGCCAACATAAATCCTAGCTTGATACACAGTTTGGAAAGTTCATGGAGGTGGTCAAGAATTTACAAGTGAGTGTCCCTTTTACTGAGTTGATCACTCAAGTGCCGGCCTATGCGAAATTTTTGAAGGACATATTGACAAGGAAGCGGTCCTTTAATGAAGTGGAGACAGTTGCATTCACTGAAGAATGCAGTGCTGTGTTGCAATCCAGATCACCACCTAAGCTCAAGGATCCAGGGAGTTTTTCTATTCCTTGTAATATAGGTTGCTTAGCTATAGATAAAGCCCTTTGTGATTTAGGGGGTAGTGTTAGTGTTATGCCATTTTCTATATGCCAAAAGCTAAATATGGGTCAACTCAATGTTACAACCATGACCTTACAAATGGCCGACCGTTCTATTAAACACCCTTTAGGGATTTTCGAAGACGTACCGGTTAGAGTAGGGAAGTTTTTCATACCGGTTGACTTCGTTGTCTTAGATATGGCTGAAGACACCCAAATTCCTATCATCTTAGGACGACCATTCCTCCATACTGCAGGGGCGGTTATAGATGTTAAGAATGGGAGACTTACACTAACAGTGGGGGATGACAATATTACTTTCAACTTAGAGCATTTAATGAAACACCCCATGCTAAAAGAGACATGTCATAGGATCGATAATGTGGATTTGAATGTTGATAATTGTCTCTCTTTATGCTTGAATAGGGATCCTCTGGAGATCGCCTTAATTTCCAGCACTGCTGAAGCTGGAAGCTCACGGAGTAAGGCAGTAGTTGAGATGAAAAAACTGCTGACGGGAAAGGAATGCAAGTTACACAAGGTGTATAGCTTAGGTAACCCCCCTAAGGTTACCAAGGTAATGACACCTGAACTTGAACCCGACTGATGAGCAGTAGTAACAGTTGATCACTACTCCCCCATTTTGCAGCTGGTTTGGGGGAGGCTATTATTCTATACAGCTGGTATTATCTATCCTTGTACTTTCTTTTATTGTATTATCTTTTAGTTATTTCTCTCATTCCCCTTTGTTAGTTGTGTCCTTTAGGTTGCTGCTGTTGGTTGATATGTGATTGCTACGCTGTTAGCGTCACACTGAGGACACTGTGACATTTAGGTTTGGGGGTAAGTCTTTATTTATGTTGTGTGTTTATTTCTGTTGTGTGCAAGAAAAAAAATCCATAAAAATTGAAAAATTTACAAAATCCAGAAACATGTTTTTGATTTTATTAGGTCGAGTCTTGGTGAATTGAATTACAATGATGATAATTTGCATTGTTTCTGCATTTGAATCCCAAATAAGTTATCCATGTACATTGTTTTGACTTACTATTTTTGGAAAGCAAAGCTCATAGTACAAGTCTTGACCGTTTTTGACATACCTTATGCTAATTAGATTTGGCAATTTTTGTTGGTAAACCACTTAAAACTCTGAGGTCTTTAGAGCTTCCTAGGCCAGGAACATCAATAAACTGGTCTCATTGTTTTTAGGCTTGAGTGTGCTACTCCTTGTGAAATGTGTAACATCAAATTGCATAAGTGTGACATTCGTTTCTTGATACTATACGCGTTCGTTTGATAAGTGCATGAGGAAAGTTGATTCTTTTTGTTCAAATAAGCCTCACATAGCCAAAAAGACTTGATTTTATACCCTTATTATTGAGTTCTTTATAATTGCCTATTTGAGCCTTTGTAGCCTGTTTCATAACCTATCTAATAGCTACATTCCTAGAACTTGCCTACCTTATCGAGACAGTCGCAGTTGCATGTTTTTCTTATCTACTTGTCTACTATGGTTGGGTCGGGATTTCAAAATGAATATCAATTGGGTGTAGCAAGTATGTTGGCAATTGTGTCATTTATTCCCTTTGTTGAGAAAAGTTGTGAAGCAAAAGGTCTGAAAAGAAAAAAAATGATGAAAAAAAGAGATTTGATTTGAAAAGGAAAAAATGAAAAAGAAGAAAAAAAGGAGAAAAAGAAAGGAAAATTTGTTGCTTCATTGAATTATTCAAGGGAAAATGAAAGGGAATTTACTAGAGTCTAATCCATTTTTCAGAGAGCAATATCGATATCTCTCTTGCGTTGTCAAAGTTTAAGATGATTTCTCTAGTTGGTGTTGGTTTGTGCTAGTCTTGTAGATTTGTTTTGGTACGTGTCGCTGCGACTACCGGTCTTAGCCCCACATTTCCATACGTGCCTTGGCACAATCCATTTCTATACCTTCACCCATTAACCTCCCTTTTTGTCCTGATTCATGTACTTTATAGCGAATGCGTATTTGTTTGGAAAATTACTATCACATTAGAATGCATGCATGTTTCATAAGTTGAGTGAGTGTTTCTATTTCTTTCTATCTTCACAAAACTCACCTTTACATAAACTTATGAGTGCTTGAGTGAATCCGCGAGAATCCGACAAATTGAGCCTTGCAAGATTGAAAGGTATTTGGTTTTTGTCTATACTACGGTATCATGTAAAATCTTGGAGTATGAGCTGCGTTTTCTACTTTCCCGTGCCTTTGAATTTGTTTTATTGGTACAACTTGGTCATTACTTTGTTATAGATATGGATAGCTTGGGATTTGTATGTGCATTGACATTAGCTTTGAGTTTTTTTGAAGTTCACCATTTGTATGTTTGTCTTTGTATGTGTCGAGTGCTTTGCTTAGGGACAAGCAAAGGATTGGTTTGGG
The DNA here is from genome assembly GCA_022085475.1 of Heliosperma pusillum. Classification (NCBI taxonomy): domain Eukaryota; kingdom Viridiplantae; phylum Streptophyta; class Magnoliopsida; order Caryophyllales; family Caryophyllaceae; genus Heliosperma; species Heliosperma pusillum. The sequence goes on from JAIUZE010066133.1 coordinate 26,356, forward strand.
GGAGTTTGATGATCATTATTTATATACATATTTTATGCCTCCCTTAGATGCATTTAACTCGATTTACCGTCTTTCCTTGCTTATTTCTATGTTATTTTAGCTAGAATATCGATTCTGCCGCGTTTGTTATGTTTTAATGCAGATTGGATGCATTTGGAGTAGATATGGAGCATGGCGAAGGTGGATCGTGGAAGGTTATGCACGGAAATCGAGGAAAAAAAGAGAAGAAATGAAGAAAATCGAAGAAACGAGGCTTTTGAAGGGCTGCTCGATCAAGCAGGAGGTCTTGCTCGATCGAGTCGAACTATTCTCTTGCTCGATCGAGCAGAAGTGCCTTGCTCGATCGAGCAACCTATGATTTCGGCGGATTTCTATATTTTCATAAACTTTAACCTAATTAATTAGACCTTTTGTATTATAAAAAGAAAGCTCGTCTTTCATAATTAGACATACTTCCTTATGCTTTTGAATACTTTTAGGCTTTAATTCAGAAACCCTAATTAGTTTACTTTTCCTCCGGATTTGATTCATCAAAGACGATTCTCTTTAGTTCAACTTGTATTCGGTATTCTTCAATCTTTATTCGTTACTTAATTTAATTGTCTTCTTGTTCTTTAATTATTCTTTGTTCATCCTTTTATTATTGTTAATCATGTTTACTTTAATTATTATTGTTGTTGTTTATATCGTTATGAGTAGTTAAATTCCTTTCTAGAGTTGAAAGGGGATCTAGGATTGTTAGAAGGGGTAGATTAATTAATTGAATTGCAATTGCATGGTTATCGTTTGATTATCGTTTTAATTCTAGTTGTTTGATTACTGGCCAGGATTAATTAACTAGTCTCGCAAATTAGGATTGACACCGACCGGGTTAAGACTAAGATAGGCTACGATAATTAAATAGAACTCGTTTAATGATAGCGATCGCATGTTAGATTCTAGATCTAAAGGGCATAATTGAATCGACCGATCTTGTGACCTTAGATAACTTTATTGCATGATAGTTGACTTCATCCTTACCCCTGAACAACAATCCTAGTGAACCTGAGACCCTAGACTTTTAATCTCATTGTTTTCAACCTTATTAGTTTGTTATTGCTTGTTATTAGTTGTTATTATTATTAGTTGTTAGTGTTTACTTTAGTTGTTGTTATTAATTGCTATTAGTTTAGAAACCACAATTCAAACCCCGAATTTGTTACTATAGAGACAAACCTAGTTTAATAGATTAGATTACTACCGCCTCCCTGTGGATTCGATACCTTGCTTACCGCTGACTATTAGTTAGTTGTGATTTAGGTTTACTTTGATTAAGGAGATGCGACTTTAACCTTATCAGTACTGGCAACCACCATAATTCTGACCGCCTTTGTAGTTCTTCTTGTTGCGGTTGTTATTGTTATGGTTATATTGAGGTTGATTAGGAGGTGTGGTAGGAGCAGGTTCGGGCCACGAAGGCTCGGCATGGGAGGTTGTAGGTGGAACGAGAGCAGTAGTAGGCTCGTCGCGATGTTGCACCAATTCGAGCATGCTCCTAGCACTCTCGAAATTGGGTAATGGTTGATTAATATACAAAGCTACCTAATAATATTTGTGATGAATTACTTTCCTTGGTTTCCCAACTTTGGTGGGGATCAAATGGTGGGAAACGGGAGATACCGTGGTATTATATATAAAAAGACCGTCTCACGGTATAAGGTCACCTTACTAAGTATATGACCTATAAGATGACAAATTGGTGTAGATACCTCGAATCTACACCTTCCGCTAACCACCCAGTGATGATTGGGCCGTATGTTTGGTATCCGAAATGATTTATGACAAGTCGTACGTTTATCGTCAAATGATAGCTCAAGTACTTGTGTCTACCCCTTGGCCGTCATCTACGTGCTGCTACGGTCGTTTTGACAGTCGTTAGAGTCATTTTGGAGTCCGGGTCAAAAACCGCTTCATTTTCTATAAACCGTCAAAACCATGTCTCAACGCTAGAGAATATTCCGGATATTTTAATGTTTCAAAACATATCCTTTCTCGGTAAAATATATTCATATTTTATTTAGAAAAGAATTCAAAATCTACCGCAATTCCCATAAAGAAACGCGGAAATCTTTCTTTCAAATTAGGAAGTTGCTCGTAAATGACGCAGCAGGAACTGCGCATCTTCCAAGAGTCGCAGTGCCTGCCGCGCCTCTTCCCCAACTGTTTTCTTTGTTTTCCGAATATTTTCTAGGTTTCTTTCCGTGTTCGAGTTATTCCAAAAACTCTTCGGATTTCTCCCTATATAAGAAGAGGTTCGTGCACACTTTCAAGGCACGCGAGTGTTCCGTCCCTTCTTTCTCTCTGTTTGCATTCGAGACCTTGCTCTAAGCATTTTGACAACTACGTGCTTGAACAATCGACCACGTAAGCTCATATCTTTCTGGGTATCTGTCACGTTATTGCATTGACCTACCAATTTGACCAACTCAAAAATAATCAATCTTAACTAATCAATCGTTCCTCTTGCGAGGGCACTTTCTTTACATTCGAGTCGACCTGTCGCTAAAACGTTAACTTAAGTTCATATCTCTTTGCCTCAACATGTTAGTCTGAGGGTGTTTTAATCCCATCTTTTTATTGTATTGTATTTCATCTAATGTAAGATTCATGTCGTATTTATGTCAAAATCATTTTCAAACCTTTTCTTTAGTCATTCATTATTTCTTTTAGTTTTCTTATTACATATTATTTAGTTCTTGACTTAGATACCTAATAATCGATATTGGTGGGTTTTTTTTCATCTATCAAATTTTGTCTTTAGAGATTAGATTTGTTCCTATCAAATCTCTAGATTCGTCTTTGATATAATTAGTGTAATTAATATGACTTAACTTATTTTAAATTCGACTTGTAGATCCTTAATTAACCGTAAATCACCAACGAACACTAGTTGTTCGCGATTCTGGCTTCACAGCCAGAACCCAACTCAGGAACAGACGCAAAGTCTTTTGCGCCTCTTCTAAAGGACACATGATCTGCTGCGCTTGTTCCGGGCTGGTTTCTGGCTCTGAACTTCCTGGTTCGCTTTGACGTATTTTAATTAGGTAATAAATAGACTATTATTCGTATTATCGCTTCTAATCTGATTCGTTTTAGTTTTATTAATTCTTTTCTTTGTTTCAATTAATCTTTAAACATATTTCCGACATAGATCATGAAATCCATTATAATCTTTGTTCTTTTGTAATTTATTTCGTAATGATTGAATGATTTAATTAATTGTGTTCTCACATGCAATTGAATCTTAAATCCTACTTCGACCTAATTGAATGCTAAACTACATGTTCAACCGACATAGTCTAAGCTCATATGCTAGGATTAAATTGTGGATGTTGCATTGCATGCATATAACCGATAACACATCGATAACAGAAGAGTTTCCCTTATCATTTGTAGAGGCCGCTATCGAGGCGGGCGGGATTAAGTGTTCGATTAGAGAACTTCCTAATATGTACCCTCACCTCTTACTCCAAATCTCAGTGAACCTCCGTGTTCATTGGCATTCACGAGAGTCATTCTTGACATAGAATGCTAAGGGTAACTAATTCTTAGTGTTCATATCATTACTTTGTGTCTTGACATGACATAAAGTATTCGAACGGTTCCAACTTCCCACAAAACTTGGTGGCGACTCCACAAATGCGTGTTTTCACGCTTGTCCCTCGTTTCTCCAGATGTCGTATCCCGTGCACCACAGTTTGGAAAGGATCGCGAAACCCGTGTATCACAATTGGTTTTCGTAAGATCTTATATATAAAAGTTGGTTTTTATAAAGTCCTCTAAATAAAAGTTGGATATGACAAATAGCATTGAAATATAATTTTTCAACGCAAATTATACGGTATGATGAACAAGTTTTATTATAAAAAAAACTATATATTTTAATACTAATACATAATTTGTTTTTAACCCATTAAAACCGTCTCACATCCTAAGACATTCTTATGCAATATGTATTGTCAATTTGATCACTGAAATATCTATACAACCTAACTTAAAATACTGTGCATTAGCACGGGAATTGCACTAGTAAACATTACTTGGATATCTTGGTACATTTGCTTAAAATATTGTATCTTGTGCAAGATATTGTTTTCTTCCTAATAAATAACAATAATCCAAGTCAAATCGTTTTAGGATGGATATGTGATATAATTAGTAGGGTATTCAGTGGATCTCAGATTCACATATTTAAGAATAGAAAAAAGGTTTATCCATCAAAATATCTTGCAAGATTTTATTCAAGTACAAATTTTATAAAAGAAAATAATCACTCCATATGCAATACGAGCCAAAAAAAGATCCATTAAAATAGTAACATTCCAAAGTTGATTGCCTGTTTATAAAACTTTTCCTCTACTATCACTGACTATATATAGTACTACATTTTCTGTATTGTTTTCGCTATGTTCTTATACATCCAAGAGTTCCATCTTCTAACGTAAAATACATCTAATTTCCTACAACATCAATTAGTAATGGATAATCAAACGTCCGTCCTCACAAACTTAGTGATCCCAAACCAAAAAAATGTGTCAGACGACGTCGGCCAAGCAAAACAAAAACTAGATGCTCCCGTGATTGACCTAGCCGGGTTCATTAATGGGGATGAATTAGCCACCAAAAATGCAGCCGATCTTTTGAAGGCTGCATGCTCGAGCCACGGTTTTTTCCAAGTTGTTAACCATGGAATTGACTCAAAGCTCTTGGACGAGGCCCACAAAAAGGCTGGCAACTTTTTTCGATGCCCTATGAACGAAAAGGCGTGTTGTTTGAAAAAACGTGGCTCGTTGTATGGACTCACTGTAGCCCATTCGGATCGGTTCACGTCGAATTTACCTTGGAAGGAGACATTAGCTTTTCCGTGTCATGCAAAGGATTCAAACAACGTGGTGCTTAATTATTTCACGTCCACCGTGGGCACTCAATTTGAAGAGATAGGGTAAGTAATTAAATATAAGCCCTTTTTATTAATTAACTTTTTTGGACGCAATTTTCATGTTTTTTCGTCATGCAACTTAAAATAAAAAAATAAAAAAAATTATAAGTTGTGGACTTTTGGCCGTTTCAATTAATCATCTAAATCATTATTCCGCATAATTCAAACACTTTAAACACATTCTCTCTGTGTCACTTATTTAATTACATTTGCTTAAAATATTTTTCATGATGAGGTAATTAAAGTTATGATCAGACTTTTGCTTTTGACGGAAAAGGCCGTGCCACACAAGTATACAACATGAGAACTTGTCTATATAGAACCTAACGAACAAGCAAAGTGTTCTAAAGACTTTGGGGAGTTTGATTTTGATGCTAGATCATAACATGTATAGTCTATATCAGTTGTTCCTACTTTCCACTTGCCCACCTTTTATAACTATAACATGTGTAATTTATGATATAAATTGCAATATAGAGATCGTATTATTTTTCACTAACTGCAGTTTATATGATAATTTTTTTATAAGAAAACAATTCAAACTAAGGGAAATAATTTTGACATCAAATTTACAATGGAAATAACTGATTATGTCATTTCTTATAGTATACTTTTAGACAAAAAAAGTAAAATATTATTTAATAATCCGTAAATAGTTTTTTTTTTATGTGCAATACACTGTTTCTATATTGTTTTTTACAAGGTCACTACCGAAATTAATTACAATGTACATCTAATTTGATTGTAATAAATTAATGTAATGATATAGTAACATTATATACTTAAATAATAACGGTTAAGATAAAAGTAGTTTAACTTTAAATTGTCAATCGTATTGTAAGTGAGTATTATACTTCATATTTCTACTTTTTAATATCATTATAATTAGTACTCTATAAATTATATTATATTAAAGTACAGTTAATTTATGTTATTAATTTATCTGTTGACCTCTCAATATAATATAGTCTAAAAAAATACCGTGTATTTGCAGGGGAGCTACACTAATAAATAAACGAGTGATTTCCGATAATAGTGTGGAGAATAAAACTAATCATTGTTTTAGGTTTTGTTTGAACTTAATTCCCAATATAATGTTCATGTAGGTTTGGATTAACTTTCAACCCAAAATCGACGCCATATTGGGAAGTATGTTTTAATTAGACCCTAGGCGAAAATCACTTTAAATAATCTTATCCTTAGACGATCCAAAAATGTTCGAACTCGCAATGACTTGGTAGTGTAGGGTTAAAACCCGACACGACCCGTTTGATGATATAACTTGATAGCTCGAAGATGAATTTATATGCGTAACGAAAACATATAACAAGAATAATAATTATTAAGGTAACTATCTGTTTCAAGTAAATATTATAAAGTTGAATATAATAATATCTATATCAACTTTAAATTAATTAGTAAGTAATTATCAATTTTAGTACTCTAGTTTACAATATACTCCATATATTAAATCAGAAACTATATTTATAAATGTTTCAGTATAAGTTCTATATGTCATAAGAGGTGTGATTAAAATATTAGTATAAAATATAAAAGGACCTTAAAATATTATTATTATTATTTTGAATTTAAAATATGGTAAATAAAAGGCATTAGAACATATTTTCAATTGATCAATATTTAACCTTATTCCAATCCGTATTCGTTCCGGGACATATGTGATCTTTCGTATGACCCCAAAGCAAACTCGAAGCCAACCCATCTAAGCTTTTTAACTGATCTATTGACTTAGTATGTGCATTTTACCATATATAGTACTTGGATATCAAAAAGATAATAAAGTTTTACTACCTCTATCCCGATCAATAGTAATTATCATTTTCCATTTATAGGTGAATCAGTCAATAATTATCATTTCTATTTATAGTAAACTTTACCTAGCAAGTAAACATATGGAAGTGGGAGATTTGTGGTACAATATTATTATTCAAATGCTTTCTCTCACACTTCCTTGGTCTTTCTGCCGAATTGAATTGATAACTAATGAGTGGGACAAAGGGAGTATTTATTTATCATAATTTTGCTTATATATGGTAGTTTGAAAAATTGCAATATATATGTAGTTTTGTACAACTATGAAGAGTGGTTAAATAAGTACGACAGTATAACGAAAATAAAGTTTTAGAGGCTTGTTCATTGCATATATTAAATCTGTCATAATAAAATGAACCTATCGACTCGAAAAAAACAAGTAGAATCCACCTAAAAAAATAATCCTATCTTTTCAACATGCACTCAAAAAAAAAACCGACCAAATAATAACTCGCAAATATAGGCTCAGGACACGACTAACTCGTGACCCATCCCGTAAATAAGTAAATTTAATGAAAATTTGAATTTAGAGCTTATAAAATCTAAAGAAAATTACAAAATGAACTAAACTAAGCGAATATCTCCGGAAAAGAATCATAATAAATAAATTAGACTAAAATATTAATTCCTCAAAATACATCATAGATTATATGTATTGACTTTTAGAATTTTGACTCAACATTGGCTTTTAACTTTTTTAAAACATAGTTTTACATGATCACTCAATGATTAATGTATAAATTTAGTAAATGCTTTTCGGGTAAGTCTAAGAACTCTTCCATACTTCGTATAATGTTTGTTTAATAGATTAATAAAAAATGTGTATTCTTACTAATATCATACATTAGACTATACAATTATTAAAATTAAGATTTTATATGTTTATAACTAAATATGAAATTAAAGAAAGTAACGAGTTGTTAAAAGCGTTAGTCCGGCACGTATTCAGTCCTTAACCCGACCCAAAAACAAACTTTTTTCTTAAATGGGGTTCAAAACCAAAGTATTTACAAAAATGAAAGTTAATTTCAAACTATTTATAAGAAATAAGCCCACGCTATTAACATTGACGGAATATTTTTTTTTAATAAAATTTCAAAGTGTCACGGGTGAGACATAGACTATTCAAGGCAATAATTCATTCCTCTTTTTAACCCGATTACCTTCATTCTCCTTCCCCCGATTACCAACTAACTAGCTAGTAGCTACCACCCCTATTCTCTTCCTATCAATCCCCTCATCAAATAGCCATTTTTATTTGGCTTATTAGCTTTGTAATTTTTCCAAAGAAAAACAACCTGTGAGATCGCGGCTAGCAAAAACCGAAACGGAAAACACAAATACAACTTGACACAAAAACACCCCCAAACGATACGATGTGAAGGAGAAGCCTGAATACATATGACCTCAAAGATGACCCTAACAGCGAATTTAATGAAGGACTCCGCTAACCGATGGTTGAGAATTACGAAGTAAAATTCAGCTTATTCATTAGTGGAAATATGACAAGAAGATTTGAAAGACACAAAAATAGCGAAGCCGCAAGTACGTTACGAGTAAATAAGACGAGACTTTAATACACTTTAACTTCAAACAATAACTCCAACCATTGTAAGGGCTAGCTAGGTTTCTCTGTTTTTGTGCCAAGTTATTTTTGGTTTTCGGTTTTCTGATCGGTCATATTACTGGTTGTTTATGTGTTAATCTGATACGTATTTTGACCCTAACCCGAGCCAAAACTTATATGAATTGGACTCTAACAAACTTCTTTTTTGACGGACTTGAAATACTCTTGACTCGTAGAACTCGTAATCTACCCGATCGACCTGTTTAACTTGTTTAATGTCTACATATTAATTATGAACCATGGTATCTATATAGGGTTGTGTATCAAAAGTACTGCGAGGAGATGCACAAACTTTCCTTACTGATAGTGGAATTGATGGCAATAAGTTTAGGGGTGGATCGAACATACTACACACAGTTCTTTGAAGATGCAAGATCAATAATGAGGATGAACTATTATCCACAATGTGAAAAGCCTAACCTAGTCCTTGGAACCGGCCCACATACTGACCCAATTTCACTAACTGTGTTCTTCCAAGATCATGTTGGTGGTCTTGAAGTCTTAGTTGATGACAAATGGCAATTCGTTGAACCTCGTGCCGATGCTCTTGTCATTAATATTGGTGACAATTTGATGGTACGTTTTCCTTATTGTTACAATTTAGAGGAGTTAGATTCATCTTACACATGAAATATTCCATTCATGCAACAAATCTCCTTACTAATAAGAGAATAAGAAAATGTTAATAATTTTCCCGCCTAAAAGTACATAATCATAATTGGGCCATTTCTTTAACAGACACACTCGGTAAATAATGAGCCACAATTTGATCCCACTTCTTCACCATCAATATTAATGGCGATATTGTTTTTACGGGGCATCTTTTATTTTGTACTTTATAACATATTAAAAATTGGTGTGAAAAAAAAAGGAGTATACAAACTACATGTAATCTTTTCTTTAATTAAATATATAAGAGAAATTTATTAGTTTAATTCACATTTTATTTAATAACCTCTTAAATTTATATTGTTATAAGATCTTGTGATGGCCTATTCATTCCACTACTGGCTTTACGCCATTGTCGATGATTTACATCCATGTTATTCCTTTTCTATCCTACTTAAAATTTTACCCTCTACATATTAATGAAATCTAATTTCTCCTAAAAAGACAAGAGTTTGTCTTACTTCAGACGGGTCAAACCCCTCAGAGGTGACCCGTCTGAAACAATAAGACGGATCGCCCCGTCTAAAACAAGAATTTGTGAAAGGACAAAGATGTAAGAAGCAGGTTGCATTGTCCATTAAAGTGTCAATTGTTAAAATGAAAATGCAGGCAATGACGAATGGAATATACAAGAGTGTTATACATAGAACCCTAGTAGATGACAGTGTGGAGAGTGTATCAATGGAATTCTTCTTGTGCCCACGTGAAGACAAAGTGATTCGACCACCTCATCAAATCAGTGAACCAAGGAAATACCCTGACTTCTTATGGTCCGAATTTGTTGACTTCACTCAGAATCATTATCGTATTGACACCAATACTCTTCAATCTTTCACCAAGTGGAAGTTGGAAAATCTGGCTTCTAATGTTACTAATTAATCATATTGCTGCCTAATTTAAGTTATTTATATAGTAAGTGTAAACTAGGAACAATATTAATTAATAAAAATGCTTGTATTAGTATGTATGAGTACAATCTGTTTTAATTAATTACATGGCTCAATAGTTATTGTCAAAATCGATTATATGTTAATCTTTTTTATTTACTAAAGTATTGATGTTTGGGTTTAGACCTGGCAAAGTAAACCAGATTTAGAAAACCGATCCAACGTATTTGAAAGAAGAGAAGGGTCGGTTTGGAACTTCTGGCGAATATTACCTTTAATGATGGACTAATGGTGAGGGTGATCCGGTGATGAGATGAGTGGAGTCAAATGTAAAATTGCCCAAATTGTACTTCTTCCCTTCCACTATATTTCTAATGTTTACTTTTTCAGGGACAAATGTTGAAAACTTTAAGCTTGGATACGCTTGGATACGCTGAAAGTTATACTATACAATTTTATGACATAATTTGTACTCCGTATCTGTTATCGAAACATCTTTTAAAATATCATATTTTTAACAAAATAAAATAATACATAAGTAAATGATCAAAGTGGCATCTCGAATATGTGAAAAACGAATATGGGAAGAGTAAGGCCCTATTCTTTCTGACTTTTTAGAGCTGAACTTAACTGAACTGAACTTAATAGAGCTGAACTGAACTGAACTGAGCTGAACTGAACTGAATGGAGCTAAACTGAACTGAACTGAACTGAACTGAATGGAGCTGAACTGAACTGAACTGAATAAAACTGAACTGAAATAAGCTTATTGGAGCTGAATTGAGTTGAAAAAATAATAATAATAATAATATAATAATAACAACAACAATAATAATAATAATTATAATAATAATAATAATTATTATTATTATTATTATTATTATTATTATTATTTATTATTATTATTATTATTATTATTATTATTATTATTATTATTATTATGGGCGCAACTTTCATTAAAATAAAATGTAAAGTTTACAAGAAGTTGGTGGGGAGCCGAGAGACAATCTGGGCCCCCACCCTCTTAGCTATAGAAAAACTAAGCCTAGTAAAGATATAAGCGGCCACCCGAGCCCCAGCATCCTGAGATACCGAGAATTATTATTATTATTATTATTTTTTTTTTTTTTTTTTATTATAAGATGCGCGCAGCTTTCATTAAAATAAAATGTAAAGTTTACAAGAAGTTGGTGGGGAGCCGAGAGACAATCTGGGCCCCCACCCTCTTAGCTATAGAAAAACTAAGTCTAGTAAAGATATAAGCGGCCACCCGAGCCCCAGCATCCTAAGATACGGAGAATTTCTGGATCCGCTTCAGCAAGTCAACAGCATCCGAACCCAATTCCCCAAGCTAAGAGAAAGAGAAGGGTAGGAAACCGTAACCAGCAGCCCCGCACAACTCCCTATACTTAGCACACTTGCGCTGCGCAGCATCAGTAACAACCCGTCCCGGCACAAAATCGGTCATCCCAGTCTGTGTCAAGGGAGAAGACCCAGTCAAATCAACACACACGTCACGTCCTCTGTCCCAAGAATAGAGCAGCAAATCCGCAGGACGAAGAGAGCCGCCCTGTCCGTCAACTAAACCGATATCCACCTCCTTACCCGTAGAAATACCAGACCTATAGCAGATGTCGAATAAAGTGTTACGGACGAGGTTATGCCGATGCTTAACACCCACAGTGCCAGTACAGGAAACAGCGTGGTCCCCGTAAATATCATCAGTAAAAACCCGAGAGCAAGCAGAACAAGGCCTAGATACCACGAACAAAGGAATACCCAGACGATATCCTAGCACAGAACGGTAAGTCCTCCCGTTCATAGTCTGACCCAACCCAGAGATAGGAACCGCACGTAACCAATCAGAGGAGTGGGCACCAAGCTGGGACTTCCACAATGCAAGCTGACGTGGTGTCAAAGAGTAAACAGATTCTGCAGTGGCAGCAATCCTCGCAAAATATATATCTGCCAATTTTTTCATAAGTTTAGGGGCAGCGATTTCACTAGGATCACGTAATAAAGTAGAACCTGTAGTCTCCGAAAACACCTGCAAGGCATCATCAAAAGTAGGACCAGCATCCACAATACCAGAAGGCCGTAGTAACTGAGCTTGCAAAGCGGCAGACTGCAAACGGGACGCCAAAAAAGCATAGTACAAAACATCCCCGGCAGCATAAACACCTAGACCACCAAGATGAAAAGGGAAAGTGGCAAGGCGCCACTGGCAATCCCCAAAACCTGGCCCAGACGCGGTGACAATGCGTTCCAAGCTAGAACGAAGTGCTGCATCAAAACGAAGATGAACAGACCCAAAGACTCTCGGCGAACATGTACGGAGGGTAAAGTAGAGCTTAGAAATACCAGTACAAGCTCGAAGTAGAAGCAACTCACATTGCGGGTCCTCAATCCTAGCAACTAAATCCATAAGCTCGATGGTCTTAGTCACTCTCTTCGCTAAAAGCTCACTGCCAAAACTAGAGCAAGTACTGACATGCCCACCTAAAACAGAGACACCACGCAAAGGCCGGGCAATAGAAGGAGGGAAAACACCAGGAAAGCGACTCCGGGGATCCTCAGTAGGCCAAAAAACCTCAGTCTTAGCGACATTAAGATGGAGACCAAACTGAGGACCATCTGCCATAATCAAATCCAACACCTTCCCCACCTCCAAAGTATCCCCAACAATGGTGCCATCATCCAAGTACCAAGCATGCAAACTCAAATCAAAAGAGTCCCGTATCTTGCATACCAAGGGATGCAACACCAAAGCGAAAAGCAAGGGGCCCAAAGGATCACCCTGCTGGACTCCCTGACAAGACCACATACAATGTTCCCCATAAAAAAGACGGGCAGGACGAGAGTAACATAACTCCACCCAACGGGAAATAATCGGGCAACGACGGCGAACTTCCAGAAGCATGGTACCACGATCAACAAGGTTGAAAGCATTCTGAAAATCAACCAGCAACATAGAAA
>JAIUZE010066134.1:0-59154 GCA_022085475.1 Heliosperma pusillum
GAAGCAAGCAAGATAATTAAACAAACAAGATAGAAAACACTAAAATCAAGACTGTCAAGACTAGCACAGACAGACTAAATTTCAGTGAGTCCTAAGCAAAGCTCACTCACTAAGACTAACACAAGTGAATGACTTAAGCTTAGGCCAACAAACTAAGACTAGCACAAGTTTGTTGAGGGTTTTAGCTAACCAAGACTTGCACAGGTTAACAAGAGATAGAGTAAAGACTCTGGTTTTTCATTCATTCATATTCTGCCTTTTACACAAGGCAAAAGATCTCTATATATAGAGCATTACAAGAGATCTCCACCACATAAATAAAGCTACATCTAAGGGTTTGAAATTATCCTTACAAGGACAACAAAACAAATGAAAAAGTCTACTAATAAGACAAGCTGAAATAGACTGCTAATCTCAGAATAGTGACTGTCAAAAGTGACATTGTCCCTTTCCTGAAACGGCAATGCTGTGCAGATTGTTGTAGTTCTTGGTTTGGTTGTTTGCTGCTCCATATGGGGTCTTGAGAGGGACTATTATGACCTTCCCAAGGACCTTATTAATTCTACTATTGGTCACACAAAAGTAAGATGCCTTTGAACACATTTGTTGGCCTCTATGCCTGCCTAGCTCTCAGATTGACCCTTGAACTTGTGGGTTGTTTTACTCGGACTTCCAGGGACAAGTAGAAAAACATATCCTGAACTTTTATGTATCCAAGGGTCTCAAATAGGTGGGAAAATAAGTTGGAGCCCTTGCTTGGACAGCTCCTGTAGGATATATGGCCTGGAATTGTTGTTGGTCTGGACTGGTTCCTCCTGGTCTGCCTGAATGGCCTTAGATCGTGTTTTTCTAACTGAGGGTGCTTGTGATGGTGCCTTGTCATGGTTTTTTGACTGAGGGTGCTTGTGATGGTGCCTTGTCATGGTTCAGTGAGGGTTCAAACTGTGTTGAGCCCCTAGCTTTTGCTTCTTCCTCCCCTGGTTGAAAAGATTTGAGCATCAAATCCTCAGAGTTTTCCTCTTCATTGTCATAGTAAGGCTGGAGGTATCCTATGGTTAATGTGCTATTAACCCCATAATCCTCTGGCAAGTTTACCTTGTAGGCATTGGCTCCCACCTTCTCTATGATCTCAAAAGGCCCCTCTGCCCTGGGCATGAGCTTGTTCTTCCTTTTGCTTGGGAACCTTTCTTTCCTGAGGTGCAACCATACCAGATCACCTGCCTAAAACTCCTTCTTTCCTCTTGGCACCCTGGCTTTGTTTTTGTACTGATCATTGGCTCACTCTATTTTCCTCATGACCTGCTCATGTAGGTTAAGCATCTGTTCTACCCTTCTCTTTGCATCATAGTTCAACACCTCCTTAGGCATATTGGATAGGTCTATGGGCATGAGTGGGTTGCTACCATAGACTACTTCAAAAAGGTTGTGGCCAGTACTTGAAATGGGGGCTCTATTGAAAGCAAATTCTGCCTGAGCTAGCTTGAGGTCCCAATATCCCAATGACTTCTTGACAATGCACCTGAGTATCCTTCCCAAGGTTTTGTTTGTAACCTCTGTCTGCCTATCTCTTTGGGGATGATGAGAGGTGCTGAAGAGTAGCCTAGTATTTAGCAGCTTCCACAAGGTCTTCCAGAAGTAGCTCATAAACTTTGTGTCTCTGTCTAAGAAAATGGACCTAGGCACCCCATGAAGTCGGACTATCTCTTTGAAATATAGCTCAGCAACCCCTTATGCATCCTCGGTCTTCTTACATGGCACAAAATGGGCCATCTTGCTGAACCTATCAACCACTACCATGATAGAATCTTTGCCCCCGGGAGTCCTTGGCAAAGCAACAAAAACATCCATACTAATGTCTTCCCAAGGCTTATCAGGCACATGTAAGGGTGTGTAGGGTCTTGCTTGGAAGGAACTCTTTGATTTTTGGCAGGTAGAACATCTCTTAATGACAGCCTGAACATCCTCCTCCATCCTAGGCCAATAGAATTGGTCTTGTAGGATGTTCAAAGTCTTTTGCACCCTAAAATGTCCTGCTAGTCTATTAGAGTGGATTTCTCTCACCAGCAGGTCTTTGTATGAGCCTCTAGGGACACACAACATGTTCCCCTTAAACATATATCCCTTCTGCAGTAAGTACTTAGTCTCTTTGGTGTTGGAACTGTTATGTAAGGATAACCAATCTTCCATAAAATCAGGATCATCCTTGTAAAGTTCCTTCAAAAATTCAAAGCCTAATACCCTTTGCTGAATTGTCCCTAGCATAGAGTGCCTCCTAGACAGTGCATATGCCACCACATTTGCCTTCCCCTCCTTGTACTTGCTTGAAAAATTGAATGACTGGAGGTACTCAATGTGGGAAATCCCTATTCCCACAATACAATTATTATAGGATTATAACGAAAAAGCAATAACTTGATTATGCGAGTCATAAACGAAAACAAGGAAAAATAGAGATTTAGAAATCAACCTCCGGTCCTAGCAATAGGCGTAAAGAACAGAGATATCAAGGTAGATATCCTCCTAATCGTCGTACCCAAGATGCTCCGAGAAATACCCTTTTCCTTTGCTAGAAAGAGAACCTCTTACACGATCTCAGTGATGAGAAGGAGGTTTTGTCTTTTGTGAAAAGTTACTGTTAACTTTTGTCTTGTGTGAATGATAGAGAGGCAGAAGTGAGAAATGAATTAGGTTAGAATTTTCTTCCTTGCTCACTTGTCTCACGGCTCATTAGGGTTTATATGAGGAGATTTTGTCTCCTCAAAATAACTACCCATTGACCGAAAAACAGAGTGTATCTGGACACTTTTGTTTCGGTTAACTTAGCTTCCAATATAATGTAATATATTATAATCGTCGTTTGTCATGGACCGACATCACTATAATACATCATTAGTTATAAATATCCGTATATTTATAATTGGCCAATTAATTATAACGGTTTATGTTTAATTAGCTTACATTATATACAACAATTAAATATAACATTTTATATTCAATTTACGAATTACAGTTAATTCGTCTCAGCTAACTTTATTTAATCGTTATTAAATAATCTGTCATCATCACATTGACTAACCTTTTAATCAAATACACTGACTAAACTTTTAGTCATATAATAGGGCATCAATATGATTATTTTCTCAAATAATCACATCTCTCAAACACATCCTTTAGGTGTGACTTTTAGGGACCAGTTGATCACCGCCATCTGTATGACAATAACGTCAAACTTATCTAGCAAGCCAACCGTTATTGATAAACGTTAATCAACTGATTATTATACAAAGTATACCCTGTGAACCTACAGAGATTTACTTATGTTATTGCACTAACTGTGGAGGACACTGTCTCCAACAATCTCCCACTTGTCCGTACAAGTGTATGTGCGATAACCGATTCTCATATCCATAATAAATTTATCCCACTCAATGTAAACCAATTTGCAAAGTCCGTATTCACAAAGGTTCATAGTTTACAAGTGATCAGTATCAAGAGTGGTTTCCCCGACTAGAGAGTAACTTAACTGATAAACGAATCTTTATTCGAGCATGGCCATGCATTTCAGTTACAGCTCCTCGAGTGGCCCTGAGAAATAACATAACCTGATAAAGGTTGGATATTTTCTTCAACTCGAATATTGCAGATACAAGCGCAGTATGAAATGACCCAGTGAAAATCTACTTAGCCTCCTGTTACGGTCGACCATGAGAAAGAAACCAAAGTCACCCAAAAACTGCCTTTATCTCAAGAGACAGTCGATAGTCAAAAGAATCGACTCTAGGAACACTATGGATGTCCTATCCACGATCTGGCACCTAATGTTCCGAAACATTTAGGACTCCATAACGTCGTCACAAAATGTCCTGCGCAGTATCATTATAACCCGCATCTGTGATCGATCAGTCAACTGTTTGACTTATGGCTCGTTGAACCCACCATCAATCGACTTCACAGATTAATTGCCAGAGTTCTCAGCTCATGTAGGCGATTACGGACCAAAACAAAATATAATGTAATACAGTTCACTTTGTGGTGTTCAATGTTGTCGTACAACCCACATTGAAAACAAAAATAAAACCAAAACGATGATTTCATAGATAGTTATGAAAAAGATACAGTGGTTTTAATCCATATAAAACAACTAATACACTCAGGAAAAACGTTTGAGTCCATGGAAATAAGGGACCCTTACAAGCTTATAATATATCAATGGTTTAGTGAGAGGATCTGCGACGTTGTCATCCGTAGCAATCTTGTCTATCACTATCTCCCTTTGCTCCACATAATCTCGGATCATGTGAGCCTTCCGTTGTACATGCCTAGAATTGTTGCTGGACTTGGGCTCCTTAGCCTGGAAGATGGCACCACTATTATCACAATAGATGGTGATCGGGTCATCCGAACTAGAAACTACAGTTAGTCCTTGTAAGAATTGACGCATCCATATAGCTTCCTTCGCAGCCTCTGAAGCAGCATAGTACTCGGACTCAGTCGTAGAATCGGCTATAACAGTTTGTTTGGAGGTTTTCCAGCTGACCGCAGCGCCATTAAGAGTAAAAACGAATCTAGACTGAGATTTCGAGTCATCTCGATCCGTTTGGAAGCTAGAATCTGCGTAACCGATTGCGCATAGCTCAGTGTCACCTTCATAAGTCAATACCCAATCCTTAGTCCTCCGTAGGTACTTAAGGATATTCTTAACAGCCATCCAGTGTGTTTCACCTGGATTGCCTTGGTACCGACTCGTCATACTCAATGCATATGCCACGTCCAGAGGTGTGCATATCATGGCATACATGATCGATCTTATAGCTGATGCATAAGGAACACGACTCATGCGCTCGACCTCTTCCGATGTCTTGGGTGCCTGAGCTTTACTCAAATGCATCCCAGAAATCATTGGAAGGTTCCCCTTCTTGGAGTTGGTCATGATGAACCTCTCAAGAATCTTATCTATATAAGACTCCTGACTGAGGGATAACATCCGTCGTGATCTATCTCTGTAGATACGGATCCCCAAAATTCTTTGTGCCTGGCCCAGATCTTTCATCTGGAAATGGTTCTTTAACCAAACTTTTACCGAAGTTAAAAGAGGTATGTCATTCCCAATCAAGAGTATGTCATCGACATATAATATTAGGAAGACAATCTTGCTCCCACTCGACTTGATATATAAGCATGGTTCCTCGACCGATCGAGTAAATCCATTCTCTTTTATCACCTGGTCGAAACGATGATTCCAACTCCGTGAAGCCTGCTTAAGTCCATAGATGGAACGCTTAAGCTTGCAAACCTTCTTAGGATGTTTAGGATCAATGAAACCTTCGGGTTGTACCATGTACAACTCCTCCTCCAAATAACCGTTTAAGAAGGCGGTTTTCACGTCCATCTGCCAAATTTCATAGTCATGAAAAGCGGCAATCGCTAAGATTATCCGAATGGAACGCAGCATGACTACGGGTGCAAAAAATTTCATCATAATGCAACCGGTTTTCATTTGGGTGAAGTGGAACCCTTTGCCACTGTCTCCCTTGTATGTATCTCGGTGGTCCTCTAAGGAATGCTTTAGTCTGTAAAGCCATTGCACTGAAGAGGCCGAAAACTTACAGGTAAGTCAAACAGATCCCATACGATATATACATAGCGTCCATCTCGGATGCATTGGCGTCAAGCCATAGCTTAGACGTCGCGAACAGGTTCCATAGCACCTTTATAGGTAGCGGGTTCGTTACTCTCAAGGAGTAAAACGTCATCACTCTCAGTCTCCTCGACCATACCAATGTATCTGTCTGGAGGAATAGAGTGTCTACCCGACCTCCTAGGTTCCAAAGGAATATTTACCGCAGCAGATGATGAAGGAACAGTTTCCTCCATTGGTAGCTCGGTTGTTGGTTCTTGATTCTCCGACAGTTCGAAGGTTCCATTACCTGTCCTATTCTCGAGAAATTCTTTCTCTAAGAACGTCGCACTAGCCGCAACAAAAACTCGATGTTTGGTAGGCGAGTAAAAGTAATGACCAAACATCCCTTTTGGATAACCAATAAAGTATGTCTTGACCGATCGTGGGCCGAGCTTATCGTCAGGTCTCCACTAGACATAAGCCTCGCAGCCCCAAACCCGAATAAAGGACAAGTTAGGGACCGTTCCCTTCCATAATTCATATGGAGTCTTGTCTACAGCTTTAGACGGACTGCGGTTAAGTATTAGAGCAGCTGACAAAAGAGCATATCCCCATAATGAGTCAGGCACAACTGTGTGACTCATCATGGATCGAACCATATCAAGCAATGTTCGATTTCTCCGTTCGGACACACCATTCAATTGTGGTGTTCCAGGTGGAGTTAACTGTAGTACTACACCAGAGTCTTTAAGGTGTTGATCAAACTCATTCGAAAGATATTCGCCACCACGATCTGAACGTAGTGCTTTAATCTTTCTATCCAGCTGGTTTTCAACCTTATTATGGAATTCCTTGAACTTGTCAAAGGACTCACTTTTATGCTTCATTAAGTAGACATATCCATATCTACTCAAATCGTCCGTTAAAGTGATAAAATATCTATAGCCATCTCTAGCGTTGATTGACATAGTTCCACACACATCAGTATGTATGAGTCCTAATAGGTCAGCAGCGCGCATTCCAACACCTTTGAAGGAAATTCGAGTCATTTTGCCTATGAGACATGATTCACACGTGCCAAAAGATTCATAGTCAAATGGGGAGATAGTCCCATTTTCAATGAGCTTCTTCACGCGTTTTGCATTTATGTGTCCCATACGACAATGCCATAAATAGGTTTGATCTTTGTCACCAACCTTTGCTTTCTTACTACTCACATGCAATATATCTGTGGTTTGATCTAAAACATAAATCCTATTCATGGAAACTGCTTTACCATAAATCCTTTCGTTTAAAGAGAAAATACAGCTATTATCCTTTATTACAAACGAAAAGCCGTCCTTATCAAGTACGGAAACTGAAATAATGTTTTTAGATAAACTGGGTACATAGTAACAGTTATTCAGAAATAACTTAAATCCACTCGGGAGTTGGATTACATATGTTCCCACTGAAACGGCAGCTACTCTTGCTCCATTCCCCACTCGCAGGTCCACATCACCCCTTGCGAGAGTTGTGATGTTTCTTAGGCCCTGCAAATGATTGCAAAGATGAGAACCACAACCAGTATCTAGTACCCAAGTTCCGAAACTTGCATGGTTGATCTCAATCATATGAATAAAAGAAGAAGACATACCAACAGGAGAGACACGGCCTGCTTTTATGTCCTCACGGTACACGAGGCAATTCCTCCTTCAATGCCCAAGCTTGTGGCAATGGTGGCACTCCACGTTACCTTCATCGCTCTTTGTCTTGCCTTGTGAGCTACCGCTAGACTCACCAGGCCCACCCTTGCCTTGCCCTGGCTTTTTGAATTTCGGCGTCCCTACAGCTAGGTTAGCCTTAGCCTTGCCCTTACTATTGCCCTTGTTGCCAATCATGAGAACGTCCTGTTTCAGACTCCCACTCAATTTCAGATCACTCTCTGTCTGTACTAGGAGTGAGTGGAGCTGATGGAGACTCTTCTGCATATCATTCATATAGTAATTTGCCCTGAAAAGGGCAAAACCATCATAAAGTGAATGAAGAACGCGGTCTATGACGATCTTCTCATCGATTTTGCAACCAAGTGCCTCCAGTTTCTTGACATTCTCAATCATGTCAAGAATGTGTGGGCTAACTGCTTGGCCCTTCTGGAGTTTCGCTTCAAAGAAGCGACAAGTATGCTCATAGCTAACGATCCTCGGAGCTTTCGAGAACTCGTTAGAGAGCGTGGTGAAAATCTTGTTTGCACCTGGGCAATGATATCGCCTCTTTGCAAATTTTGATTCCATTTGAAAATGATGAGTATAGTTTTTATCCCACCCGCTCCATTACGAAATGCACCTTATTGAGGCAAGGGATTTCATTTGCTCTGCATTGGGGGCCTGGGTTTGGAGGTAAAGGTCAGTCAAGTACTTGACTTACCGTGCAAGCAATGGCAGCATTCCGTAATTGCCGGCTCCGCAGTCCGCAAAGTTGGACCCGTTATTCTTCAGTCGCGTTGACTGATTCATAGTGTCCATGAACATCTTAAGCCTGGACTCACGTCCGAGCGTGGCACTTGGCATTGGGTCATCAGTATGGCCAGCCATTTGTTATTAGTAGTTATATCTGAATATATGACTGTGGAAAAAGAAAATAAATATGATAAGTTTCATCATTTTAAAATTTGAGTCTAATGAAAAACAGTTTAATTCGATGACTCGTGCATTTATACAATTGACCTCCCTCAAGAATTATATAAATGATCCCAAGACTCAATTTCTGTAAATTGATAAGCCAACCTCTTGGCTAATTCTACTATTAGAATTCATGGTCGATAAATTTCTGTAAATTCTATCTTTAGTCCATCATAATCACGAGATATTACTCGTACATAATTTTGAGATAAAATCATGTCAATACTCACTACTTACTTCCAACGTAGAAGGGGTCATATTATGACTTCGAACGAGAAGGGGCTCATAGTAGTTTTCCCTATAAAAAACTATTCGTTCTCCAATTTTAATTTATAGGGGAAGGTCCCATCTCTTAATTTAAATTCATTTTTAAGAAGTGAAACATGTCTAGCAACTCGAGAATGATTTAACTAAGGTGATGGCCCTAAAAGCGAGTGACATCTGTATGTCCATGATTAAAATATTCAACCTATATGAATCATTTTACATGCATTTTATTAGGTGGTTTGGTTTAGGCGAAATATGATGCAATTATATCTATCATGTGATGGAAACCAAACGAGAAAGAAAAACGTAAAAAAAACATGTTCTAGTGTGGCCTATCCTACCAAAAAGAATAAAATACAACTCGGAATCCAACAGATTGGACCCTCGAAGCTTGACTTTATCACCCTTCTTGGTCCATGCAGCGGGAGTGAGCTCCAATCTCCATCTTTAGTCTTCTTTGAAATTACAACAAATAAAATTACATTGATCCTATTTGTTACATACTAATTTCAAAAACCCAAAACTAAAAATAATGGAGATTCGAGATCTCAAAATACATCCAAGACTATGTTACCATCATTACGGTAACACAATCTACTAAGGCCACACTAAGTTACAACTGATTGTAAAAATACGTTAAAAATTCATTCAAACATTCCAAAAGACATTATAAAAGCATCAACTAAAATAAAACATGCAAGACATAATACAGTTATTACGATGTTTTATTATCCAAACCACCCTTTAACATAGATTATAATTATGTGGTAATTCTGTAATTACCCACATCAATTACAATCTCGATTCATTTTACTGATAAAATGAACTTTCCTAAACATTTCAAACTTCTTTAAAATGTAAGATATTAAGCATATGTGAACCGTTTCACATTAATTATACACAATCCGAATAATGTACAATTAAAGGCCAAAAACTTGAACACGAAAAACAGAAATTTTTCAGCATAAAATTTTTCGGCAAAAATTTTTCAAGCAAAACGTTCCTTATCGACAAAATATCCTTTCAAATGATATACTCATTCAACATCATTTTCATTTTCATTTTAATCTAATCTTTATTAAATTAAAACATCTACAAATCTATTCTATGTTATTTTAACAGATTAAAATAACAAAATAAATCTAAATGAAAACAAATACGAAAGGAAATACGATTCTGTAAAATACTCGATCGAGAAGAAATTAAACAATAAAGTCTCTCGATCGACTAATTCTTCCTAGTCGACAAACAGGGACCTCGATCAATTATAAACCTCACTCGATCGAGACACTAAAGTCCTCGATCGAGCAAGCATACCATTCGATCGACCAAAGCAATAGCGAAATCTGCTCGATCGAGCAAAACACAAGTGCTCGATCGAGCAAAAACAGAGGAAACTGCTTCGATCGAGCAAAAACAGCAACTTGATCGAGCAAAACCATTGAGAAAACTGCTCGATCGAGCAAATAAAGCCCTCGATCGTAACAAAAACTCACAAAAACAACTCGATTGAGACACTAAAGTCCTCGATCGAGTCAAACACACAGCGGCATAAACAGTTTCGGTTTATGAAATCAAATTCAAACAATTTCGTGGCCTATACTCTGATACCACTTATGGGAAATCCGTATTACCACAATACAATTATAATAGGATTATAACGAAAAGTAATAATTTGATATTGCTAGTCATAAACGAAAACAATAAGAATAGTAGAGATTTAGTAATCAACCTCCGGTCCTAGCAATTGGCGTAAAGAACAGAGATATCAAAGTAGATATCCTCCTAATCGTTGCACCCAAGATGCTCCGAAAAATACCCTTTTCTTTTGCTAGAAAGTAAACCTTTTACACGATCTCACTGTTGAGAAGAAGGTTTTTGAGTTTTGTCAAAAGTTACAGTTAACTTTTGTCTGTTGTGTGATCTTCAGATGAGATGGAGGCAGTGTGAGAGAATGAGAGCAATTAGGTTAGAAAATTCTACTGCTCACCCCCTTATCACTCACGGCTGGTTGGTAGGTTTTATATGAGGGGATTTTTATGTCTCCTCAAACTAACTACCATTGACCTGAAAACCCGAGTGTATCTGAATACATTCGTTTTTGTTCATTTTAGCTTCCAATATAATGTAATATATTATAATCGTCGTTTATATATGGACCGACATTATAATACATCATTAATTATAAATATCCGTATATTTATAACTTGCCAATTAATTATAACGGTTTACGTTTAATTAGCTTACATTATATACTATAATTAAATATAACCTTTTATATTCAATTTTACGAATTACAGTTAATTCATCTCAGCTAACTTTATTTAATCATTATTAAATAATCGTCTCATCATCACATTGACTAACCTTTTAGTCAAATACACTGACCTTTTAGTCATTTAATTGGGCATCAATATGATCATTTTCTCAAATAATCACATCTCTCAAACACATCCTATAGGTGTGACTTTTAGGGACCAGTTGATCACCGCCATCTGTATGACAATAACGTCAAACTTATCTAGCAAGCCAACCGCTATTGATAAACGTTAATCAACTGATTATTATACAAAGTATACCCTGTGAACCCACAGAGATTTATTTATGTTGTTGCACTAACTGGAGGACACTAGCTCCAACATCGGGTTGGGATGAATTAGGCCAAGGACGCCACTGCTGTTGATGGGAAAAGGGGTTCATATAAGGCAAGGTGGTGGAAGTGGGGCCCTGCTGCTCTCTCCTATATGTAGTGACGGGGGCAATAGGATCTCGTCTAAAAGCGGTAATTGGAGCTAGTTGATCTTCCGGGGTTTCTTCAGGTGGTGGTGGAGGGTTCTCCTTCTCTAGGGGGAGAAGATAGTGCGCACTATCAGGAACCACTTTCATTGCCGCACTATTCGGGAGGGGAATAGAATTGACCCCCCGAATCCTCCAGTACATCTTCCCGTCCTCAACTCTTTTCACTACCCACTCAAGCTTCGACATAATGTAGTCCTCCGTCAAGAAGGAGCATCCCCCCAAACACCTCAAATTTCGCTCATCCAGAGCATCTCTACAAAGGGCATGGGCAATCTTGGTAACAATCCCCCCTATATGGATACCGGTCGGGCTAAATGGGTCATTGGAAATTTTCTGAAAGTGGAGAGCGACATGGTGACCAATGTTGACTCCAAATTTATTCGGCTTTTGGAACAAGTAAGCCGCCAAAATCGAGAGCTCATCAGCCCGAAAATTATGACACTCCTCTCTCCCAAATAACGTCCAACCCATAAAACGGTGCCAAATCCTAATAGGGGCATTGTGGCAAGCATTTGCCGGCCTCTTAGTCCCCTTCGCAAATTCCAATCCCGATATAGCAGTCCACACATCATTCACATTAAAGGTTTCGGGGACTTTATAAGTCTTATGAAATCTAACCCCCAAAACCTTACAAAATTTCTCAAGGGAAAGGTTAAATGCAGTATTAAGAAGGCGAAAAGAAACAATTTTGACCATACCCGTGTTCCTATCTTTTTCATGACTAAAGGAACTTAAAAACTCCCATGTAAGACGGGGGTAACTACGGAAGTGTTGACCGTAAAGTTCCCCCATACCCAAACCCTTAAAAAGCTCAAGGGTGACCGTATCAAGACCGAAGTTTCGCATTGTATTCCGACAAATGAAGCGGGAATGGGGGAGGTTTCTGCGTTTTAAACATTGAAACTTACCTCTCGCAATTTCGCTTACGAAGACGATATCGGGAAAATCGTCATCCGGACCCATACCCGCCGTAACTTGCTGAAGTCTAGCTTTCAACTCCGGCTCAAGCTGAGCCCTTGTTCTTTTCCTTGGTGGTTGTTGAGCCATGGTGATTTTTCGAGTAGTCAATTGAAAGAGGGAAAAAATTAGGGAAAAGTGAGGTTTTTGAAGTGGGGAATGAATTTGGGTGATGTAGTGGGTTAATTGATGGGTTGATTGTGGGATTGGGTGAATTTTGTGGTGATTTGCGTGAGTTTTTGTGGAGTTTGGGAATTTTTGTGGGGTTTGTTGAAGGTAGAAAGAAGAAGAATGGAGAAGAAACCAAGAAGAATGAGGAAAAGAATGAGGCTCACGAAATGTTTTAAGTCTCGGGTTGGGTTCTCGGCCGGTCTGGGAACCGGCCGCCGGTCGACCGGCCTGGACCCCAAGACAAAAAATTGATTTTTTGGTTTTTTGATTTTTGCGTGTTCAGGTATGCCAGGCCGGTCGGCACCCCGGCTGCCGGTCGACTGGCCTGGAACTCAGCTCAAAAATAACAAAGTTCAAAAGTTCAGTTATACGGTGCTCTGGGCCGGTTGTCAGACCGGCCGCCGGTCCACCGGCGTAGAATACAGGCCAAAAATTTGCAAAACTCAACTTCTATGATAATGTGCTCCAGGCCGGTCGGCACACCGGCTGCCGGTCTACCGGCCTGGGACACCTGCACTGCAAACATTAATCTTCAACATTAACCTTCTGGAGTGCTCTGGGCCGGTCTAGGCACCGGCTGCCGGTCGACCGGCCTGGAGCACTTCTTCTCTTCTTCACCTCGCCTTCAAGTTCACAACAAATTCCCAAAGAAACCCAAGTCACCCACAATATCTACCCAACCAACTATTCCCAAAGAAACGGTTTCGATCCAAACCCGACTACAAATGTTTCAAACCTACCTAAAACTTCTCCCAAAGACGAAATACCCGAGTACACAAAACCAAATCTTCACAACTACTCCTAATATGCATGCTATATACAAAAAATTGGTGGTTGTTGAGGGACTCCACCAAACCTATAAATTCACAAGAGTTTACAAACAAGACTCCTCCTCGGGAAGTGGATCCCCAAGGAAGAGTACCTCCACCGTTCCTTTTTCATCTCCATCAAAATATCTTTTCACTCGATGCCCATTGACCTTGAAATTACCACCTTCTTCGCTCCAAAGTTCAAAAGCTCCATGTGGTGAAATGTCGATAACTTTGAAAGGACCCGACCATCTAGAGCGTAGCTTTCCCGGAAACAACTTGACTCTAGAATTATAGAGTAAGACTTGGTCACCCACTTTTACATCTTTATCAACAAATTTGGCATCATGCCATTTCTTTGTTTGCTCCTTGTAGATCTTTGAGCTCTCGTAGGCATCAAGTCTTAGCTCTTCAAGTTCATTCATTTGGAGAAAACGTAGCTCTCCGGCCATATCAATGTCAAAGTTCATTTCTTTTAAGGCCCACCATGCCTTGTGCTCCAACTCGATTGGGAAGTGACAAGCTTTGCCATAGACAAGCTTGTAGGGAGTTGTGCCGAGGGGAGTTTTGAAGGCGGTGCGAAGGGCCCATAGAACATCCGGAAGCTTTTGAGACCTATCCTTTCTACCTTTGCTAGTCGTCTTCTCCAAGATGGCTTTTATTTGACGGTTTGAGACCTCCACTTGCCCACTTGTTTGAGGGTGGTAGGCAAGAGCGGTCTTATGAGTGACACCATGGGAAGAAAGCAAGATCTTGAAAGTGCTCTTCCTAAAGTGCGAACCCCCGTCGGTAATCACCACCCTTGGGGTCCCAAATCTCGGAAAGATAGTGGTTTTGAAGAGCTTGATAACAACCTTAGCATCATTTGTTGGGGTGGCAACGGCTTCAATCCACTTGGACACATAGTCCACCGCTACCAAAATGTACTCATTCCCACAAGAGCTGGGGAATGGTCCCATGAAATCAACTCCCCAACAATCAAAAAGCTCAATCTCAAGAATGTTTTGAAGTGGCATCTCATTTCTTTGACTTATATTCCCCGTTCGTTGGCATCGGTCACAAGATTTGACAAAGTAGTGGATATCCTTGAACATAGATGGCCAAAAGAAACCACCTTGTAACACCTTTGCAATGGTGCGAGATGTACCAAGGTGGCCTCCATAGGCTGAGTTGTGAATTCTATCGACTATCTCCATGCCTTCTTCTCTAGGAACACATCTTCGAAACATGTCATCACCACACTTGCGAAAAAGATGTGGGTCATTCCAAAAATAGCGTTTTGAGTCATGCTTCAACTTCCTCCTAGCTCTAGCATCCAACTCTTCCGGAATAAACCCGCTCACAATCAAATTTGCCAAGTCCGCAACCCATGGTGATTTACCACCTATCATCATCAAACTATCTTCTCTCAACCACTCATTGATCGGGCCACTCTCATCCTTCAACCCATGATCTTCGGTAGTCAATCTAGATAGGTGGTCGGCAACAACATTCTCCGACCCCGCCTTGTCTTTAATTTCCAAGTCAAACTCTTGAAGTAAAAGAACCCACCTCAAGAGCCTTGGCTTTGCATCCTTTTTCACTAACAATTGTCTCAAGGCGGAGTGATACGAGTATACTACAACCTTAGCACCAACAAAGTATTGCCGGAACTTTTCCACGGCATGAACAATGGCTAGCATTTCCTTTTCCGTCGTAGAGTAGTTGACTTGGGCTTGATCAAGAGTTTTGCTTGTGTAGTAGATTACATGGTGCCTCTTGTCCACAACTTGGCCAAGCACCGCCCCGACCGCATAATCGGAGGCGTCACACATAACTTCGAAGGGAAGGCTCCAATCCGGTGATCGGATTATGGGAGCCGTCACAAGAGCCTCCTTCAACCTACAAAAAGCACTCAAGCAAAATTCATCAAATACAAATGGGGTGTCTTTGAGAAGAAGAGAAGTTAAAGGCTTGGCTATTTTAGAAAAGTCTTTGATAAAGCGTCGGTAAAAGCCCGCATGGCCTAGAAAGCTTCTCACTCCCTTCACATTTGTAGGGGGTGACAAGTTTTCTATTACCGAAACTTTAGCCATATCAACTTCTATGCCTCTCTTAGACACGATGTGACCAAGCACAACCCCCTCCTCCACCATAAAGTGGCATTTCTCCCAATTGAGGACGAGGTTGTGCTCCTCACATCTTTGCAAAACATGAGACAAATTCATTAGCCCAAGATCAAATGAGTCTCCATGGACACTAAAGTCGTCCATGAGGACCTCCATACGCTTCTCAAGAAAATCGGCAAAAATTGCCGTCATACATCTTTGGAAAGTCCCCGGAGCATTACAAAGCCCAAAGGGCATCCTCTTATAAGCATAAACTCCTATGGGACAAGTGAATGTGGTTTTCTCTTGGTCTTCCGGGTGTATGGGGATTTGGAAAAACCCGGAATAACCATCTAGAAATGAATAGTAAGAATGCCCCGCCAACCTTTCAAGCATTTGGTCAATAAAGGGGATGGGGTAGTGGTCTTTGAGGGTGGCGGCATTTAATTTGCGATAGTCAATGCACATCCGCCACCCGGTCACGGGTCTAGAAGCTAAAAGAGTACCATCCTCTTGTTCCACCATAGTGACCCCTCCTTTCTTGGGCACTGCATGGACGGGACTCACCCAAGAGCTATTGGTTATTTGGTAAATTATCCCGGCCTCTAGCAACTTCATCACCTCATTTTTCACCACTTCCGCCATCTTAGGGTTCAACCTACGTAGCCCATCTACCTTAGGTTTGCTACCCTCCTCCAAGACAATCCTATGCATGCAAAGATTAGGACTTAAACCCTTTGATATCATCAATGCTATATCCAAGTGAGCCCCTATGAGTTTTCAAGATTTTCAAAAGTTCAAGTTCTTGGCCTTCACTTAAATTAGCATTAATGATAACGGGATAAGTCTCTCCCTCACCTAAAAAAGAGTACTTAAGTGAGGGAGGTAAGGGTTTTAGTTGTACCTTTGGAGGGAGAAGGCCCTCTACCTTCTTCAATAGTTCATCATCTACCTCGTGGTCATCTCCCATCTCCTCATCATGGAGTTCCACTTGTAGAGCTTCTTCTTCACACTTCTCCTCTTCATGCACCTTCTCAACCACTTCTTCAATGACTTCTACCGAGCAAGCTTTGTGAAACATTGGTCCCTTCACTAGATGAGGAAGATTAAATTCAAGGGTTTCGTTTCCCACCCTAAAGGTTAGCCGCCCGTCCCTCACATCAATGAGGACTCCTCCGGTAGCCAAAAAGGGCCTACCGAGGATGATGGGAGTGTGGCTATCCTCCGGGATATCTAGGACAACGAAATCCGTGGGGATCAAAAATTTGCCAACTTTAACGGGTACGTCCTCAAGCACACCCAAAGGTTGCTTAACGGACCTATCCGCTAGTTGTAGAGTCATAGAAGTGTGGGTTAAACTTTCAAGTCCAATTCTTTTAGCAATAGTTAAGGGAATGACACTTACACTTGCACCATTGTCACATAATGCCCTTGAAATCATGACTCCCCCCACAACACAAGGGATAGAGAAACTTCCGGGGTCCCCAAGTTTTTTGGCATTTTGAAAGAGTTAGGATTAATGAGGAGAGCACTACACTCCGCCTCCATAATCATAACATCTTGGGTACCCAAAGTCCTCTTGTGAGTCAAGATGTCTTTTAGAAATTTTGAGTATGTGGGCATGTTTAATATAACATCGGTGAAAGGTAAGGTCACTTCAAGTCCCTCAAGCATTTTTCTAAATTGGGTGAACTTGAAGTTTTCCTTAGTTTTCAAAGCTCTAGAGGGGTAGGGGATATCGGAAAAACCAAGTGGAGTACTAAAAGATACCTTTGGAATGGGAGTTTTCTTGGTTACCTTAGCTCTTGCTATTGGTTGTACCTCTACTCCTTCATCATTACATCCTTGATCATCTCCTCTTCATAAGGCATAATTTCGACATACCCATCTTCTCCCTCTTTGGGTTGATCATCTTCACCCTTGCCATCATCTTTTAACTCCAAGGTAGGAGTCAAAATGGGCTCTTCGAATTCTTCTCCTTCCTCAACATGCTCATCATTTGGAATCTCATCATTCATCATATCCATGTAGGGGTTATCAAGCACTAGTCCACTTCTTAAAGTCACCGCACATGCATGGTGGCTTGATGAAGCATCCTTGGAGCTTTTCCCTTGAGCAAGTAGACCTCCCGGAGGCCTTTGAGGATTGTTCAAAGCTTGAGAAGCTAGCGTAGCTTCCAATTCTCTCACCTCCTTTTTGTGAGCATTAGTGACATTTTGCAAAGCCAAGTTGTTTTGGATTTCCATGTTTTTGACTAGTTGCAAAACTTCACTCATTGAAGGTTCATTCTCTTGATGAGGTTGATTTGTTAAAGGGAGGGCAAATGCATAGTCATTTCGACTACTTGAACCTTGGTTGTTGTTTCTTTGGTTGTTAAAGTTTCCTTGTTGGTTGTTGTTAAAATTCCCTTGTTGCCCCCTTGAAACTTGATTGTTGAAATTTGTCCCTTGGTTGTTGTTGAAATTTGACCCTTGGTTGTTGTTGAAATTTGACCCTTGGCCTTGGAAAGATTGATCGGGAACCCCTTGACTTGCTTGATAGTTTTGATTACCTTGGTAAAAATTACCTTGGCCTTGATTGTTGAAGTTTTGGTTCCCTTGACTTTGATTCCAATTTCCTTGACCTTGATTCCAATTACCTTGGTTTTGGAAGTTACCTTGGTTATTGTAACCTTGATCGTTGAATTGTTGATTTTGGAATTGGTTTGATCCTTGACCTTGTTGAGAGTTGTTGAATTGATTATTGTAATTTCCTCTTGAAAATTCACCTCCTCCTCTAGGTTGGGAAAAACCCGGAGGGTTGGAAGGTTGAGCTTGTATGTGTTGAGGGTTTAACACATTTTGGCTTTTGTAACTCATGTTTGGGTGAAATTTCGAACTTGGATGATAGAAATTGGAATTTGGGTTGTAATCTCCTTGACTTTGGAATTGAGGCCTTGAGGGCCGTGGGTTGTTGTTGACTCCTTGAAATGCATTCACATGTTGATAATCATTTCCACCTTCATTGTTATAAGATATATTGTTTCCACAAACTTCAAAGGTGTGTCCATACCCATTGCAAATTTCACAAGTAGGGGTTTGATAAGCTTCCACCATAGGAGGTGCATAAGACCCACTAGCTTCATTCACATGATGGCCTTGACTTTGATTGTGAGCCTTTTGAAGCTCGGCAAAACCCTTAGTAAAAGTTTGTGTGAGCAAATCAATCTTGGCATTGGTATCCGCATTTGAAAAGTTCTCACTTGGGTACTTAGAACTCCTCCTCAAGCTATTTCCTCTAGAACTAGTACCATAGCTAGATTCCAACTCAACCATCTTCTTAATCAATGCCGCCCCTTGTAGGTCATTCAAATGATCAAAACTTCCCCCCGCGGAAGCATTCACCATAGCCTTGGTTTGAGGGAGGAGAGTTTGATAGAATGTTTGAGTGACATACCAATCCGCAATTCCATGATGAGGGCAACGGGCAAGTAAATCAATGAATCGATCCCATGCCTCTCCTAAGGACTCTCCATCCTCTTGTTGAAAGGTGGTAATCTCATTTCTTAGCATCGCCGTTTTGGAAGCGGGGTAGTACTTACTTAGAAACTCCTTCGCCAAGTCATCCCAAGTAGTGAAAGTGTTTGGAGGATGGTTATTCAACCACCTCTCCGCCCGGTCTTTAAGAGAAAATGGGAACAACATTAGACAAAGGGTTTCCTCGGGCACACCATTCCTCTTCATGATTCCTACCCTACTTTTGAATTTTCTCAAGTGGGCATGAGCATCCTCATCGGGGAGGCCTCCAAAGCTATCCCGCTCAATAGAACTCATTTGAGCTGGGTGAATCTCAAAATTATTTGGGGCCAAGACACCGAAATTGATTTGAGATTGGGTATCATCGTGGTTGGGACGGTTACGATCACGTAAAGTCGTCATTTGTGGTTGATTTTGTTGTTGAGGTATTGTAGGTGGGGAATTTGGTGGTGTATTTTGTATTGTATTGTAGAAGGGGTTTTCAAATATGGGTTCAATGGTGTTGTTTTGTGGGTAATCGATTGTTGGAGTGGATGTAGAAGCAATTGAAGTATTGGCTTGTTGATGGCTAACTCTTCTTGAATTCCTAACCCGAGCAAGTGTATTAGCTCGGAGAGTCCTAAATAACCTTTCGGGCTCCGGATGGCTCAAGAACACCCCTTCACCCCTAGGCATGCACTCAAAAGCAACTCAAAAACAAGTTAGACTCCTAGTGTGTTTTTGGGCACACTAGGGAAAGACAATAATGCAAGGCACTCTACAAATAATCTAACAACTAAATACCAACAAAAACAACAAGTAACTTGACTAAATCTAAGACACAAAACAAACTATGAGTTTCCTTACGCCATCCCCGGCAACGGCGCCATTTGATGAGGGTTTCGTCGTCAAAACAAACATCAAAGATAACCCAAAATAAGTAGTATAAAGGGGTCGAATCCACGAGGATGGAGGGGGTCAACTACTAGTTCGATCGCGTCCTATTCTAGCCTAATAAATGCTGGATTGGAAAGTTAACTAAAAGCTAGGAAAAACAAGTAATCGCTAAATAATAATGATGAAAACAATTAAGGAAAAGACTAAGGTGAAGGGTTCACCTTAGGGGGATTAATGGGCTAGTCGGGTAATTAGCAAGTGGGTAACAAATTCGAGTAAAATCAATTGCTAATGTCTCAACAATCGATAATCATCAACAAAGCCATCGCATTTGTCTCAAATCACGCATATAAACACTAGTCTAATCATTTCTACCACCGTCGCTTAAGAAATAATCAAACCATGCTTGATAAAATGGGCAACTTTCGTTCACACATTTCATCAAACACTTTGTGTGCATTGTTAAGTGCTTATTTTACATATATTTAGTAGCTTATTTAAGCTTATTTTGTCTCCCCTTAATATGATTTTAGGCTAGTTTTGCATGGTTTCGTCATGTTTCGATATATACTACGCTTTGGTATGTTTCGTGTTTGTTTCAGGTCAAAACGAACCATCCTTGGAAAGGTATCCATTAGGAGTGTTGAGAAACGAGTTCTCGGACATTGGAATGAAGGACAAAGGCTTAGATGTCATGAGCATAAAGATTGAAGTATTTTATGAAGAAGAGAGGATAAGAAGAACTCCCCCGGGCGGGGGAAGTTATGTACCCGGGCGGGGAAACTGGCACTTGAAGTAAGGTTTGGGCAGAAGTACTCCCCCGGGCGGGGGGAAATTATCCCCGGGCTGCGAAATCCACTATTCGACTTTTGGAAACTCCAATTTAGCTTAGTTTCCAAGTTCTAATAAAAGACCTATTATTAAAAACCCTTGAATACATAGTTTTACAGACATTGTTTTTATCTTATGCTTAGATTAAGAACCCTAATTACAAGAACTCTCTAGATTAAGATTTAATTATTTTTCACTCTTTGGATTATTGCAATTATATTTCGTTCTATTCAACATTCAGGTTCTTTAATTACAATTATTTCTTCATCTATTCTTTTAGTTATGTCTTATATTGTTTTAATTATGAATTGTTTGTCTTCTTTTATTATGAGTGAGTAATTTCTCATCTAGGGTTCGTAGGATTGTTGTAGGGATGACAAGCATGAATTGAATTGTTTATTTTGATTACCTAATTGGTATCTCGGATTTAGATAAAGATTTATATTGAATTGGATTATTGTTTTTGATTGAATGAATCTAGGAGCAAGTTAATTGTTCAATGGGAATTGAGAATTGTTTTGTGACGAGATTTATCCACCAAGTTCATCATCTAATAATAGGTTAAAGCTAAATTAATTTGTGGAAGCAAGGCGGTTTAGTTTAGAACATTAATCTTATCTTTGATTATTAGTTATTCATGGGAGTGTCTAATTGATAATTAGGACTTAACTATCAACTTAATGCCTCTACTTGGTTTAATTTGCTTATGGAAGTAGGTAGGTTAATCTATGTTAGGGAGTTTAATTGTCTCGGAAGAGTTGTTAATAGCAAATTAGATAGTGTCTAATCCGAGTAGTGATTTGGTAATTACTTATCTTTAGTAGAGCTTGTCGACCTATAACGAGACTATGAACCTTAGACCTTTTAGTTATTGATTTAAATCGTTGTTATTTGCTTATAAATTTAGTCTAGCTAATTCTCTATTATTGATTCCTCGTAGCTAAAGTATAATCTAATTCGACTAGTACTTAACTTTACTTCCCTGAGATCGACTCGTAAGCATCTACAATTGACCCGTACGCTTGCGGTATTTTTAACTGAACAAGTTTTTGGCGCCGTTGCCGGGGAAGTAACGGTTAATATTAGTTTACTTTAGATTAGTTTAGACTACGATTTTATTTTGCGTACGCAAGTACGCCTCTTTTGTTACTAATTATTTTCCTTTAGTTTTGTTGTTAGTCTTATATGCGCAGGGGAAATTCTGCAGGTGACCTATTATTTGACCCTGAAATTGAAGCCACTGCCAGAAGGCTTAACGCTGAAAGAAGGAGGAAGAGAAAGGAGCTTGAACCCGATACTACTTCTGAGTCTCTTGTAGAAACTGATATTCCTATCATCATGACTTCTATGCGAGAAGAAACGGCTCCGAAACCAACTTTCAACTCCAGTATCTCAAAGCCAAAGATTGATGCAAACAATTTTGAGTTGAAAACTTCTTTGATCCATTTTGTTCAAACTGATCAGTTCGGTGGCTCACCAACTGAAAACCCCAACGAGCACCTCAATAGATTCCTTGATAAAGCTGACATAAAGATTAATGGAGCTTCTGATGACGCCATCCGGTTGAGGTTATTCCCTTATTCTCTTCGAGGGAGTGCACGTGAATGGTTGAATAATTGTGATCCTGACTCGTTTGATACTTGGGATAAGCTTTCTACTGCTTTTCTGCAAAAATATTTTCCTCCTGGGAAGACTGCCAAGTTCAGAAACGACATTACAAGGTTTGTACAATGTGAAGATGAGTCTCTCTATGAATCTTGGGAGAGATACAAGGAACTTCAAAGACAATGTCCTCATCACGGGATCCCTTCATGTGTATTGATATACACTTTTTACAACTCTTTAAAACCGGAGTTGCAAATGAGTCTCAATGCAGCTGCGGGGGGACGATTAGACGGGATTTCTTGGGTTAAGGCCAAGGCTCTTATAGAGGATCTAGCAATAAACACTTATCATTCGGGGAGTGACCGCAGTGTTCGAGGGAGCAAGGCCACTGATCATTCTGTTAGTGTGATGCAAGCCAAACTTGACAACCTATCTCAACAAGTAGCTCATATCAAGTTGAGTAATGGTTCTAGCTCTTCATTATCCATGTGTCAACTTTGTGGGGTTAATGGGCATGATTCTTCTGAATGTGTGAATGCTTCAATGATGGAGCAAGTGAATGCTCTTAATGGGAAGCAACAATGGGATCCCAATTCAAATACTTACAATCCGGGGTGGGCTCATAATCCTAAGCTCTCATACGGAAACACAAGCAACATCCAGAATCCCCAACAACAGGTTAAGACTTATCAGCAACCTCCTGGTTTCCAAGCACGTCCGTCTTATCAACATCTGCCCATGCAATCACATACTCAATACCAGCAACAACAGTTTCAACAACCTCAAGCTCCTCAAAAATCCAATGTGGAGTTTATGTTAGAGCAAGTTTTGTCTCAACAATCTCAATACATGCGAGACCAAAACCAGAAAAATAAAGAGTTTTCTACATCGATTTCCCAACTCAAATCCTCACATAAAATGGTAGAAACTCAACTTGCTCAAATAGCCCAACAAGTCAATCAATTGGTGAAACCTCAAGGACAATTTCCAGGGCAACCTGATCCGAACCCTAAAGCTCAGTGCAATGCTATCACTATGAGGGATGGGAAAGAGTTAGAGGTGTCAGCAGGGAAGGTTGTGAGAGAAGTACTGGAGGGGGGGAAAGCTGATAAGGAACAAGCACATGTTAAGCCTCCAAAGATTTCTAGTAACGGGGGTACAAATGAAAGGGTTTATATACCGCCGGTCCCGTTTCCTCAACGTTTGGCCCAAGCCACACTTGAAAATCGGTATGGTAAATTTTCTGAAATTCTCAAGACACTCCAAGTTAATATGCCCTTTCTTGATCTTCTTAGTGAAATGCCTTCATATGTCAAGTTGTTAAAACAACTCCTATCTAAGAAGAGGTCCCTTGAGTCTGTTAAAACAGTTTTATTAACTGAATATTGTTCATCTGTTGTGCTAAATAACTTACCACCCAAAATTGAGGATCCAGGTAGTTTCACTCTCCCTTGTATGATAAATGGAATGAAATTTGAGAGGGTCTTGTGTGATCTTGGTGCTAGTATAAATTTGATGCCTCTTTCCCTTTTTCATAAATTGGGATTTAAGGACCTTAAACCATCTAAGGTGTCGCTCCAAATGGCAGATACTACTATCCGAATCCCCAGTGGGGTAGTTGAGGATGTTTTGGTCAAGGTAAATAAGTTCACTTTTCCCATGGATTTTCATGTTCTAGATATGGAAGAAAACAATGAAATACCCTTAATCTTA
The DNA here is from genome assembly GCA_022085475.1 of Heliosperma pusillum. NCBI lineage: Eukaryota > Viridiplantae > Streptophyta > Magnoliopsida > Caryophyllales > Caryophyllaceae > Heliosperma > Heliosperma pusillum. Next base: position 23,911 of record JAIUZE010066134.1, read on the forward strand.
GGGAGACAATTTCTAGCCACAGGTAGGACATTGATAGACATGCAACAAGGTGAACTAGTTTTGAGAGTTAAGGATGAAAATGTGACCTTCAAACTACTTGAGCCACAAGTCTCTTTCCCCAATTCTGATCCATGTCCTGCTATTTGTGCTACTAACAATGTTTGCGCTGAGATTGTTAAGCCATCAGTAGAACCCCCTGAAAGAAATTATATGGTTAAGGTAGCGAGATCAACATCTTTGAAAGATCAAGGTAAAGGCCTGGTGCATCCCACCAACACTAGTCAACATCATTCCAGAGGAGAAGTAATTTGGCGTGCCAAGGCGAAAGAGAAATCAAGGTTAATCGATGATGGATGTGTACCACCAGATATTGCTTATCGCTCATCTAAGGGCAATTCAGGTTAATAATTTGCAATAGCGTCAAGCTAATGACGTTAAAGAAGCGCTTCTTGGGAGGCAACCCAAGTTAGGTATGTATTTATTTTCGTTTTCTCATTTTAAAAAATAATAATGAAGGATCTGTTTAGCTCGTCCGGGTGCGGTTGACCATGCTGTTGTTTAAACCCCCTACCCCCTTCTTTTGTTTATTGTCCCATGTTTTGAACTTCTTATGCATTGAGGACAATGCGTCGTTTAGGCTTGGGGAAGGATATATATATATATATGTGTTTTAGTTATCTAGTTAGTACGTAGTTCATTCATTCATCGCATTGCATTTCTTTCAAAAAAAAAATCAAAAAAAATCAAAAAATCTTAAAAATCCAAAAAAATTGTTATCTTATTTCTAGTGGATTTGGCTTATGCTTAAACATTGATTATGTCTCATTCCATTTTGCTAACCTTTGAAGCTTGCTAATTGCATGTTTTAGGCCTTAGCTGTCTTTCTAAGACAACTCAAAAATACTGCTAGATGAGTCTTGACACCGTGACACCTCATGGGGCGCGAGATCCTTGACCACACCATGTATTAGGCATAACTACTTAAATTGAGAGGATGTAGAGCCTCCAAGACCGGCGTACCTGTATCCGGTCTCATTGTTAGGATTTGTGAGTAGTTTCCCTCCAGGATGCGCTTTACTTGAGTGTGGCGTATTCCCCCGTTCTCCTTGTGCATTCGATCATCTTGCGTTATGAGGCATGTTTCTTTTGTTATAATTTGAACTCCACATGGCCAAATATACCTGTTTTATTAATCCGCTGCTTGTAGCCCGTCTGAGCCTTTCTAGCCTGATTTTCTTTGCTTAACCCACATTATATAGCTACATTCCAAAACCTCCGACCTTAGCCGGGTCAGTCGTGTGTAGTACTTTTGTGGTTATTTTGCTACTAAAGGTGGGTAAGGGTGTTTACTTGTCTAGTCTAAAACGTCACTTGTTGATAGCATGAAGTTTATTCTTTGGACTTGCGTATCTTTTTACTCTTATCCCATGTCGTTCCTCTCATGAAAATAAAGAGTTGATGAAAAAAAAAAGAGAAAAAAGAAGAAAAAAAAAAAGGAAAAGAAAGAATGAAAAAAAAAAAATGAAGGAAAAAAAGAGGAAATGACATGGAGAAGTTTGCCTATAATCAAGAAAGAGATAGTCAATTAAGGTGGGTTTTGGGTTTATATCCGGATTAGAGCTTGCTATGTATTGTAATAAACAAATGGTGTCTAATGGGATTTAAATGGAAAGTAGTGATTTTCTAGCATATTTATCACTTTCCTTATGTTACAAGGTATAAGATCATTTCACCGTTGTGTTTTAGCCTTTCCGGATTGTCTTACATTGTCTACTTAGTGATATTGGGTTCCTAATGTTGGATATTCATTTGGTAAGTACAAATACGCGACTACCGGCTTTTAACTCCACATTATCCAAATATGTTGCCACTTTTTACCCTTCGACCTAAGCCTTGTTGCAACCCTTTGCCTCGCTTGTTTGACTTGAATACATGAGAATTGGAGGGGTATTCCACTCTTTATTGTGGGCGTAGTGCCATTTTTGCACATTTCCTGCAGGTTGAATAGGTGAGTGCCACAATAAAAAATTGTCTTGTTCTATGTTTGATGTGTGACATCTTGTGAGCGCCTAGTACATGGTATTGCACGGTTAAAGGATTGAGCATGGAGTGGGGTGTTGCACCGTCTTATGATCATTAATTATGTTTGTGTTCACCACTCCCTTTCGTTCCTCAAGGGAAGAGGCTTTTACATATATGATGCTAGTTTCGTGTAGGGTGATGCATTTGGTATTGAGTTGTTTAGCCATTTCACTATCTTGTCCTCCTATTTATTGATTGTTTCCTAAGTATTTGCTTGAGGACAAGCAAGGTTTCGGCTTGGGGGAATTTGTTATGTGTTTATTTTACATATATTTTTGTAGCTTAATTAGGCTTATTTTGACTCCCCTTGATTTTAGGCTAGTTTTGCATGGTTTCGTCATGTTTCGATATATACTACGCTTTGGTATGTTTCGTGTTTGTTTCAGGTCAAAACAAACCATCCTTGGAAAGGTATCCATGATAGGAGTGATGAGAAACGAGTTCCCGGACATTGGAATGAAGAACAAAGGCTTAGCTCCCATGAGCATAGAGATTGAAGTATTTTATGAAGAAGAGAAGTTAAGAAGATATCCCCCGGGCGGGGGTGAAATGAGCCCCGGGCGGGGAAACTGACACCTGAAGCAAAAATTGAGCAGAAGTACTCCCCCGGGCGGGAGGACTGCGAAAATCCACTATTCGAGTTTTGGAAACTCCAATTTAGCTTAGTTTCCAAGTTCTAATAAAAGACCTATTATTAAGAAACCCTTGGATATACTTAGTTTTGGATACATTTTTTTTTATCTTATGCTTAGATTAAGATTTATATTGAATTGGACTGTTGTTTTTTATTGAATGAATCTAGGAGCAAGTTAATTGTTCAATGGGAATTGAGAATTGTTTTGTGACGAGATTTATTCACCAAGTTCATCATCTAATAATAGGTTAAAGCTAAATCAATTTGTGGAAGCAAGCGGTTTAGTTTAGAACATTAATCTTATCTTTGATTATTAGTTATTCATGGAAGTGTCTAATTGATAATTAGGACTTAACTATCAACTTAATGCCTCAACTTGGTTTAATTTGCTTATGAAAGTAGGTAGGTTGATCAATATTAGGGAGTTTAATTAGCTCGGAAGAGTTGTTAATAGCAAATTAGATAGTGTCTAATCCGAGTAGTGATTTGATAATTACTTATCTTTAGTAGAGCTTGTCGACCTATAACGAGACTATGGACCTTAGACCTTTTAGTTATTGATTAAAATCGTTATTATTTGCTTATAAATTTAGTCTAGTTAATTCTCTATTATTGATTCCTCGTAGCTAAAGTATAATCTAATTCGACTAGTACTTAACTTTACTTCCCTAAGATCGACTCGTAAGCATCTACAATTGACCCGTACGCTTGCGGTATTTTTAACTGAACAACGTGCAATGATTAGTTTCTTGTGAAGGCATACAACATCCACAAATACATGAAGATCAAATAATTGTGTTATAATAAATTTGAAAAAATCATATAAAGTTCATGTATATCCTCAAATTTTAGATTATTTGTATAACGGTCTCCAAGATTTTTAGGGTATGTAGTATTCCCTCCGTCCCGGTTAATTGTTTTTCTATTCATTTTTAGAGTATCTCAGTCAATTGTTGTACTTTCTATAATTGGAAAGATTTCTATAAGTAATTTGATCAACCAATGAGATTATTGTCCACTTTTCATCCATTAAGTGGAACCCCAAATGGTCTCACACCATTTCCTTGGTCTTTATGCAAAAATGAAAGGACAACAATTAATTGGGACGGAGGGAATATATGACATAACTTTGAGAATGACACATTTTGTTAGATCGTTTTTGCTTCGTCATATGGTAAGTACAATTCTAAAACATTGATCGTCCTTGCTAAGTTGTAATCAGTTAAGCTATATATAGCGCCACAAATAATTCTTATTTGTGACGAACATATTCGTCACAAATTTGCAACGGGTCAAATATTAACCACATGAGTAGATAAAGACAAACTATTTGTGATTTGATCATAGATCAAACTTATCTTACCTATCCATATGAGAAATACTTGATTGTTACAAGCTTGCTAGTTGCGACGGATTACTTGTAATAAGTGAGACTTAGACCTGTTCTTATGAACTAATTAAAGTCATCTCCTTTATTTAAGTTCAGTTAAGATCCTATAAGTCCAGTTCAGAATTAAGTTCGGCAAAATTAAGTTTAGCTCACTTCAGATTCTATAAGTTCAGAAAAGTTAAGATCATATATATATGTTCAGTTCATAAAAGTTAAGCAAATATAAGTTCAGTTTAAAAAGTTCAAAAACTTTAACTAAACTTATATTAAAAAAATTTATGTTAGATTTGTTAACAACTTACTATATATTAATTAAAATTAGCATGATTTATGAAATAAGACGATCCACTTTTATATATGAAATAAATTATTCATTTAATGTTAATATATAAGTTGTCTTTCTATATATAAAGATTGTCTCACATTGTGAGATTGTCTCATGTTTTTTATTGTTAAATTAATTAGTTACATGGAGTATTATACATAATTAAGTTATATACCATACATTAATTTGTGTCTTTAAGTTAGATTGATGATCATTTTATAGTTATGAAAATGCAAACTCATATTAATCATCCGGCCTAGATTTATTTAAATAATATTAATTTTTGGGTTAGATGTATAAGTATATTTATTAGTACTTATATTTGGCAAGGAAGATGAAGATGAAGAAGAAAAAGATGAAAAAAAAAGATAAAATGAAAATAGATGATTAATGATGTAATACGTAAACAACATAATGTATATATGGAGAAAAAATTATTATCTAATTTTGTTTCACATTATATTTTTTTGCCAATAATATTATTAAATAGAAAAGATAATAATAATAAAGTTAAGTTATACTCCTTTTATCCCGGTCATTTGTTTAGCATTTTCAAATTAGAGTGTCTCATTCATTTGTTTACCTTTCTACATTAGGATGATAGTCTATGAATAATTTGATCAACCAATGAGAATATTATCCACTTGTCATCTACCAAGTACAACCTCAAATGGTCACATACCATTTTCTTAATAATTGTATTAAAAACAAAGGTATACAAATGACCGGGACATATGAAGTATTAATTTAAGTAAATTTAGATCTTATAAGCTGAGCTCATAAAAATTTAGCTCCTATAAGTTCAGTTCAGAAATTTTCAGATCCTATAAAGTTCAGCAAAATTAAGTCTAGTTCAGTTCAGATTATATAAGTTCGGATTCTATAAGTTTATAATTATATAAGTGCAGTTCAGAAAAATTCAGATCTTATAAGTTTAGTTCAGAAAATTTCAGCAAAATTAAGTCCAAAATAACATGGCCTTACTGATATAACACCCCTTATTGCTCTAACGAATTGTCCATCTTTCTAAGTTTTTTTCACTCTCATATGAAGAAAATGATACAATTATATTTATCAATAAAATGTAAAAGTTATTTTAATTATCATAAAATAACTTAATTAATATTTGTAAAATTCAAGTATTTTCTTCATCAAATTTGGAAATTCATAGATAATAGACTCTAAATGCTAATTTTGGGGGAAAGACATTTTCTTCAATTTATCAAACACTGAAAGATAATGGTCTCATTAAAGAATTAGTGATCAAACTACGAAGTATATATTATACTTCCTCCCTTTAACTCCACTCTACCACTTTCATTTTTGTACACTACTAGTTTTAAACCCGTGCAGAAAATGCACGGGTTGTAATTGATAAAAGCCGTTATTATTTAATACATGATTATACTTGATTTTTGTTTACTTTTATCGTGAAACAAACAACAACTTGAATGTATTCAAGTAAAATATAACTATATGTATATAAGTAGTATGTTTTTATAAGATAAATTTGAAATTCACGATCAATTAAAAAATAAATATTTTGTTAATATAACATGATTTAAATACATTCAAACCAATATAATAATTTAAACCAATAATATGAACAAAGAAATATCTTATATCAACGGAAATGCAAATAACTACATGTTATCAGAAAACATGTCTTACGCTTTAATATTTAGAGCCCAAAATTTTTAAACATAATAAGATTTCTTACGAAGTATACACTATATATTTTGAAACTGATACTATGATTTTTGTATTAGAAAATCGTATTAGTAATTAGTAATTTGTATGTAATTGTAATATGTAAATTTTGGAGTGTAAATTTTAGTTTTAGGGAATGTAATAATTTGTGTTTATAATATCTTTTTACGGATGTGAAAATGGGATTAAATAATGATATAAAACTATGTTATTATTCATTAAATGTTATGTTAATAAAATATAGTGTAGTGTAATGTAATACATTGTTTTAATAAAATAGTTAATGAAATTAATAAAAGTAGAAAAGAGTATATAATAATGAATGAATGAGATTAATTAATTCTAAGCATAAACATGGGGGGTTCCACATCACTACCAATTTGATAAATCCTTTTATTTCATCGACCAATAAGAACGCTCTAAATGTTTGTGGATTAGTATATAGTAGATTCACAAGTGAGTATCTAATTGCAATTTTCTCTCCATATACAAGTAAAAAATATATTCACGTGTGATCTTGTTTGATTCGTCTTTACGCGTACATTATAATTTATCAAATACGTAGCTAACGATATTTACCGCGTAAAATACGTCTTGTCAAATGTGAAAAAGTAATATGGTAGAATAGAATTGAAGTGAATACGTATGAAATAGTCACAACAATACGGAGTAGTACGTATCATCAAATTGTATTTTGTGCAAGTTATACATGATTAAAATCACAAATATTTTGTGCAAGTCTATAAATTCTGAAAACACTCATAAAATAACATCAGAAATATTTGCAACAAATTCATAGCTAGTCTATGATCATCAAGTATTAAAATGATACTTTGTATTTCTTTAGATCATTGGGAAGCGCTACCATTTGCCTTTGCCGCAAATATTACAATTAGTCTTGCTTGTGTGACGAATCTATCCGTCACAAGCTTGTAATGGGTTAGATCACTCTCATAAGTTTGCAAGTGGAAAGACAAATGGGAATTCAATGGTTTTTCACTTGCCCTCCCACTTGCAAGCTTGTGACGGATAGTGACCATTACAAATGAGAATTTGTGCAAATATTAAAGACAAGTGAGTCAAAATGCCCTCATAATTATCTCAAATTCTTATTTTTGACAAATAATTTCCGTCTGAAAAAATAAGACGAGGTTATGTTACCACTTTTTGACAAAATGTAATCAGAGTTTACGACAACTTGTTTTCAATAGCGGTTACATTTAGTTGAAAAATAGTTCCAAAATCTTGTCTTATTGATTCAGACCAAAATGGTCCGTTAAAGCGGAACCAACTGCATAATTATTAAGACAAATAATGTATAATATGTGTGGGGTTAGGGGGCAGCAATAGAATAAGGGTATATGGGCCTTTTAGAGGGATTGTTTTTCCCATTTATAAAAATGATACTGTAGTTTATAGTGAATGAACCGAAAAAAATGGTGTTGATTTTCGCAGTATGTATTTTACTCATTATAGTAAATTTTGACTATTTTATCATTTTCATTTCACAAGACATGTAATTGTGTACTACATGGAAAAGAAGAAATAAAAAAAACAAAAGCACACCCATACTAGTAGTGATACTACCATCACTGTTGACCACCACTATTGACTACCACTCCCCCTTCAAACAACGGCGACCGCCACCGACCAGTACCTCCCCGGTGACACCTTACCGTCCCCTTCAATCTCCTCACCGACAACACACTCCCCACCTCCGAAGATCTATTCTCTATTGTAATCTGAAAACACTCTCGTACATGATCCGTAACCCATATTAACCTAATCAATATGTCTCCACCCGAATGTTTGTTGTTGGAAATTGACCGCCACCATAAAGAACTTGATAGTAATAAATATAACAATAAGTCTTACTTGTATCGGGGTGACCCGTCGCAAGCTTGCGACGGGTCAAATCTCCCTCACAAAGAGCAAGTGACAAAGCAAGTGAGGGGCTCCATTTGCACCCACTTGCTCTTTGTGAGGGGATTTGACCCGTCGCAAACTTGCGAAGGGTCGGTCCGTCACAAACGAGAATTTGTGTAAATATAAATGACCCGAACCCGACTCGGAACTTTGTAAACTCGAAAATGACCGGGCCGAAGTGCCCCGAAGCCAACCCAGTTGACAAGGCTGATTTGTACGACACGCGTGAAGAAGGCGGGAAAACAGAATAGAAAGAGGCGGAAAGAAAGCAAAACCGCAGTCAAAAACTCAACCTGAACACCAACAACAACAAAACTTGAGCTGCTTCGATTATACAATGGGAATCAAGGTTTCATATTTTTTCTTCTTACATATTTATTATTCGATTTCAATCTTATCAATTTTATTTTATATTACCATTTAATTAATTGTTCTTCATTTTCTTAATTTATTGTTGTCCAAAAATTAGGGTTTAACGAAGTTATTGGCGGATAATGCGCCAAAATGCATGAGAGAGCAGAAATTCGAGAGTTATTTCGGCCGCAAAATCGCTATCGATGCTAGCATGAGCATTTATCAATTTCTTGTACGTTTTCATGTCGTTTTGATAATTATTCGTTGGTTTTTTAATTAGGTTTTAAGTATCGTTAGGTACTACCGTGTCGCCAGTCGTAAAATCTCATTTTAGACCGTCTTAAGCTTAAGCCGAAGACGGTAATTGATTAGTTTGAGTTTGGAGTAGGATTAATTGGTGATTGATTGGCTGTAGATTGTAGTTGGGAGAACTGGAACCGAGATGCTTACGAATGAGGCCGGTGAAGTCACTAGGTATTGCACTTATATTGAATTGATATCTTCCGTGTTTCGTTGATAGGTTTATGTTAAATGGTGTAATTGACTTTTGTATATCTAATTATGCTTATGTGAAGAGAGAAAGCAGTTATTGCGTTGAGTGTTATATTGAATACTTTCACGCGACATTGCTGATATGAAACTAACAATTGAAAATTAATTTGAGCCAAACACATGTAAAAACTTCGATTAAAAAATCAATTTTGGCTATTTGACATGTTCCGTGTGGAGAGGCTTGAGTTGTAGTTAATGCATGCCTAGCGCCTGAGTTACCCAAAATTAGTCACTTTGCTTGAAAATAGATTAGACAAAACCAGTGATGTACAAGTTTTGCCACGAGAACTCAATGCATATGGTGTTGCCCTTGATTAACAAAGTATTTAAGCTTGAAGATGTGCAATCTTAGGGTTATCTTGAGCTGAAGCTATGGTTACAACTTGTTTACTGCAACACGAGAGGATAGTTTTCCGAGACATTAATTTAATTCTTGACCCTTTGTTTGGATTGGGGAATTTGAAGGGAAAGGGCGGGGAGGGATTTGAAGGGAGACCATTTCCTTTGTTTGGATAACGAAAAGATGGCAGGATTTGGAGGGGAGGAAAAAATGGATCCCCCCATTTACCTTCTCCAAGGCAAATTATTTCCCCTCTAATAAAGGAAAGGTTTGGAGGGAATACCTCCTCTCTCCCTTTCCTTTTCCTTTTCCTCCTTCCCCCTCCCCTATCTTTCCTTCCCTTTTCTAGGTATCAAAACAAGGCCTTAAGTTAGTCCTTATAATCCATCCACTATATTTTAAGGCCTTGTTTGGATTCCAAACAAGTTTTGATGGCAGAAGACGGGAAAATAGAATTCTATATTCTATAGTGTATTGTATATAAAAAGGCATGCCTAAAAACCGAAACCCCTCCATTCCCACGTATCTTTTCGTATTTCTTCATCGTCACAACTTTGAGTAGACTCACATTGGATAAGTAATTAATTTTATTTAAATTGGAAATCGATTGTATTGTCAGTAGTGCCATCGTATCATACTCCAATGGGCATATTTTTTTGATACGAGCATCATACTGCCTTTTCGCAATACACGTGTGCATCAAAGGGAAGCGAAGGTCAAAACGATTGTCCATTTGCGCCGGTAGTAACAACTCTAAGGCGAACGGTGTGACTTTTTTTTTGGTGAGGGCTTCAGGATTACTATACCCTAGCAGTAAGATACTCGTATTAATAAAATCCCTATTGGAATATGATACGATGAAGTAGTGACGATACGATAAATTAAACCTAATTAATTCTATTTAATGTGAGTCTACTCAAAGTTGTGCCATTGCGGAATTCCAAACGAAACATGGGAATTGACAATGGAGGGATTTCAGTTTCTAGGCATGCCTTTTTATATACACTATAGAATATAGAATACTAATACACTATAGAATATAGAATACTGTCTTCCAGTCTTCCCTTATTAATACCTGTTTGGTATCCAAACAAGGCCTTAAAATAGAGTGAAAGGATTTGTGGGGGAGTGGATAATAAACAAGGACTAAATTATTTCCAGTTTCGTAGTTATTAATTTAATTTTGTTTTGAATTTTCTGCTTTGTTTGTTTGTCTAGTCATTTGCAGGGGATGTTCTCCCGAACCATTAGGCTTCTTGAAGCAGGGATAAAACCTGTGTAAGTTTCTTACACGTCTTTACCTATTTTCATTTTTTATTTTTTTATTTGTTTACCATTTTGATTATTACCTGATAATCCTTTTTCATTTTTTATTATTTAGCCGCCACAGTTCCTTTTCCCTGGTACTAGACAGGAGAAGTTTGTTCTTTGATGTATTCTACCCTACTTTCGTAGTCAACTTTCTAATGTGCCAAATGATTAGTTGGTTAACTCTGTTTCTCTTCCAGTATTTTACTAACAATTGTGCTATTCAGCTATGTATTTGATGGCAAGCCTCCTGATTTGAAGAAACAAGAACTTGCCAAACGGTATGGTTACCTGTCTACTGGCCATTCAAATTTCAAACACTTCAAAGCTAGTGATCTAACTGATTTGACTATGACATGCGTTTAGGTACTCCAAACGAGCTGATGCAACTGAGGATTTATCTGCAGCCATAGAGGTGGATTTTGCCAATCAATATTGCTACAGCTTCACTGTTTTATTTTGCAGCATTTCTACAGCTTCACTGTTTTTTATATGAATTTTGCTTATCCTGTTGTTAACTTTCTTTAATGATTAATGCAGGAAGGAGATAAAGAAGGAATCGAGAAATTCAGTAAGCGAACCGTAAAAGTATGTTATCCTTACAGGTTGAGTGTTTGATTTTGCTAGGAGCAGCTTTTAAAGTTATAAACTTCTTCTGGGTGTATGCAACTTTGGTATTTAGTGACCTGTTGCATAAGAAAATAAACCCTCACCAACTCTATTTTTTCTTTTAAGAAGTCTGTCCTTTTGTTTGAGGGGAACAGATGGAGGCTTAGATGGTAATCATTGGCAATTATTTTGAGGTTGGTACTTGAATGTGTACTGCTAATAGAGCAAAGGGCCTGACAAAAGTTTGGTTGTGTCGTTGTGACATTTCCCCGATACCTTTCATCACGAAGTGGTCTGGTCGCTCTCTAATCTTGCAGGTGACAAGACAGCACAATGAAGACTGCCAGAAACTACTGGGATTAATGGGAGTGCCTGTGGTTGAGGTGAATTTTCATTATCTTTTGTGAATTTATTTCGTTAATAATTTTTTTGATAAATATGAGTTTTCGTGTGGTGCAGGCTCCTTCTGAAGCTGAGGCACAGTGTGCTGCGCTTTGCAAGAATGGAAAAGTATGCACTATAGTCATATCATGGACTTACCCTTCACTTTTAGTTGCTATGCGTGATTAGTGGTTATGATAAATAGAGTGGAATTGTGTTGCAAGGACACCTGAAGCATAATTGTTTCTTATTTACCATGATTATCCACAATATGTATAATGTCACGGAAATCACATTATCGATGTCAACGTGTTCTTCTCAGTTAACATCACTTTTTTTTCCTTTCAGGTTTATGCTGTGGCTTCTGAAGATATGGATTCTCTGACCTTTGGGGCTTGTAGATTTCTTCGTCATTTGATGGATCCTAGCTCAAAGAAAATTCCAGTTATGGAATTTGACATGGCAAAGGTGTGAGAACAGTAGAGTAGTTGTCTCCACTTTGAACTGTCGACTGATTACTTACAGTGCTTGTACTGTTTTAGGTATTGGAGGAGCTGAACCTCACAATGGATCAATTCATCGACTTGTGCATTCTTTCTGGCTGTGATTACTGTGACAACATTAAAGGTACCATGGAGTGGTCATAACTTATAACTATAACTCATGAGTGATGATTGATTATTATGATTGAATCCTTTTTTAGATTGGTGGAGTAAGGTAAATATGTAAACATCTCTCCTTTTAGCTTCAAGAAAAGCTTAATTTTTTCGGCGTAGGGATGGACCCTAAAGTTTCTATTTTTAAATTCTACGTGTTGTAAAACAAGTGTTATGCATTATGTGTTTCTTTAGCAAGTTGCTTTCTTGACCCAAAAGAAATGATCAACTTTTTGCTGTGTCCTAAAGTTTTGGAGCATAAGTTATGATTTGGTAGTGTGTGCGCGCGTGATTAGTGTCTACAGTTGTTGCAAGTATGGCTGCTCATCCTTCACGTGTAGTATGTCATTCTGACATTCTTTAAATATTTGTGTTTCTTTTGTTGTGGATTCCTACTTGTGATTATTTACATTTGTATTCTATTCCCTTGTATCAAGATGTGAAGTAGAGCCTTGTAAGCTCTTCCTTCCTTCCTGGATTATTATATACAAAATTTTTTAGAGATTTGAGTTTAATGATAGAGATGATCCGCTTTTTTCACAATGAGAATGATACCCATGATGGGAATGACTAGTGTGTCCATTTCCTACTAGGTTGTGTGAACTAATGTCTTAAGATTTACCTTGAAGGTTTTTCATAAATTCAGAACTCATACCTGTGATGAACTGACTGTTTATGCTTTCGTCTCTTGGATTGCTCTAGCTTTTGTGAATCTTTACGAAAAAAGAAGTCTTTGTAGCAAGTATCAGAACAAGTTAGCAGTGTTTTGAAGGTTTCACTTGAGGGCTGCTCTAAATTTTTGCAAGAGCTGAACGTGTTTAATGCAGAATTATTTCGTCTAAAATCTACATACACTGTTTAATCGGACACTTGCCTTTTTATATACTTTGAATCCATTTGTAGGAATCGGTGGAATGACTGCATTGAAGCTTATTCGACAGCATGGCTCTATAGAAACTATATTAGAGAACTTAAACAAAGAGAGGTATTGACAGTTTTTTACTTAAGAGCTTCCAATGTGTCCTCACTATATATTGTTCCATCCTTGAATTGCTAAACAAAAAAATTCAAGCTTCTTTTCATGGGATGTGATCTTCCCAATTGTTTTGATGCTTGATGTAAAGGCTTTACAAGTCGATCTGTCGGCAGGTCTAGTTGTGTGATTTTATAAGTACTCAACTTCTCAATCACTGGAAAGCAACATTTTTCCTTTTAATCTTGTACTGTTTACTTATAAGCGCTCATGGGAGAAAAAAATGGGAATGCTGGTGCATTGATAGTAAAGGACCAATCTACATTAACATCATCTCAATCCCTTGATGGCTTCTGCAAGTGGCGGCAGTGGGGAAGGGGGAGGGTTCGGATGAACGCACCCTTATTTTAACATAAAGAGACTGATTTTTCTCATCCGTATTACATTTGTATAGATTTTTTTGAGCCAGTTATGTAGAGAGTTTCGTCAGCTTTATGGCATTGTGTGATCACCTATATTCTTGGGCCACCCAGTATGAGCTTATGTAAACTGATAACTGGCTCTATATTTTATCTTATTTTTTTTGGAGGAGGTTGGAACTGTCCTTGTCTTGCCATCCAAACACAATCCTAAGGGCTCTGAGAAGCCTCTTGTGTAGGTGGGGGCATGGGTGGGGGTCAGTCAGCCTACGGTGGTCATATCAGGAGGCTGTCTCTGATAGACCTTGATGACAGACTCGATAAAAAAGCGCAAAGTTTTTCAGTGTGTGCAAGCAAGTTGATTTTACGTTTTTTTTTCTTGTCTGTTGGACTCGCGCTGACTAAGATCTTTTGTCAGATACCAAATAGCTGAGGACTGGCCTTATCAAGAGGCCAGGCGCCTATTCAAAGAGCCTCATGTCTTTCCTGAAAATGAGGAACCTGAGCTGAAGTGGAGCCCTCCTGATGAAGAGGTGTGGGGTATTTTATAATATCAAATCTGGACTATAAACTTTTGTCTAATAACATGGTATTCGTGGTTAATCAAGTTTTGTCATTTGGATTAGGGTTTGGTGAATTTTCTTGTCAAAGAAAATGGCTTCAATGTTGATAGAGTGACAAAGGTATATGGGGTTATATCATGCAGCTTATTTAGTTTGTTATTTACAGTCAAATAAATAAGAGTGTTGAATGTAAATTATTTGGACTTTTCATTTCTTTCCTTGTCAGGCGATAGAAAAAATTAAAGCAGCAAAAACTAAATCCTCACAGGGACGGTACGCAATACTCTTTTCACCCCAAGTTTATAAGACATGTCAGGTGCTCTCTCATTTTCATTTGATTACCTTTGTTTTGTTTGGTTGTAGGATGGAATCGTTCTTCAAGCCAGTTGCAACAGATTCTGTTCCTCTTAAAAGAAAGGTGTACCCACATCACCAGTCACCACACTGACCCTTCTTTTGTTTGGTGCTAGTTATAATAGGAACTTCAGGTTCCTTGAAAATTGGTTAATTTCAACTGTTTTGTAAATCTACGCTCTTTGGACCACTGATTTAACAATTTCGTTTGGATAAGTAAATAGGAGAAAGAAGGGGGGAAGTGATGATGGAAGGGAAAGAAAGGAAAAGGAGGAAAGGAGGTTATAGGATAGGGAATGTTTTTAGATGGAGGGTGGGGGCAGGTGATTTTCCATGGAGTATGAGTGAAAGGGGGATGAGAGTGGAAAAAGTCGCGGAAACTTTTCCCCAAATATGGCCGACTTTGGAGGGCTTTGATTTTTAGGAGGGACTTGAGGGAGGGAAAATGGATCCTCTATTCTCCCCTCTTATCAACCCACATGCTGTCCAAATACAGGAATCTCCACTCACCTTTCTTTCATTCATATTCAAATCAAGGAGCAATGTGGTTTACGTACCACATAACACATCCTCTCAGGAACACCTGAACAGAAAACATATGCCTCTGGCTCTAGGGATTGATGTATAAGGGGAAGTGAATGCTTGTTATAACATCAAGGTCCGATACTTTTATAAAGGTTGCTAGTTCGCTCTTCTATGGCTCAATAACTATAACTTATACATGCTAATTAGTCTACGAAGGTACAAAGAGCACTTTGATATTTGGCATTTTGCTGATGATGCATTATCTTTGCTCTCTCTATAGTCTATTCTTATATTTTAGGAACTAAAAAGTACTTATATTCTCTTGGAAATGTCCCTTTGATGGGTAGGTTGTGTAAAATGCTGATCTGATCTGTATTACTATTCTCAGCAAGAGGCTGTCGCTGACCTGGAAGAAGCTTGCAGTTTGGGAACTTCCAGGCAGTAGGCTGCATTTTTTTTTTCCGAGAGCATAGTTGGCCGGTTCCTTTCTTCAATATAAGAAAATGATACTTGGGATTTCCTTTTGATTTCTTGGACCATAGTTAGATCTCTATGGATAGGATGGGGAGAAGTATTCTGGTTCTGAATTTTTGTTACGATCCTGGTTGGATTGCTATAGAAAAACTACCCCCTCCCTTCAAATCCAAATGGCACTTGTGCCTTTTTGACGTTTGCCAACGCATGTTTTAGAACGTAAATATCTTTAGTTTGACATTTGAAAAAATTATAAAAGTTTGATATTTTTAATGTACTCCTAAAAGATGAATAAAATAAGATCCCACATGAATATATTATCTTATATATTGGGAGAAAATGAGAAGATTCTTCTTAATTGTGAATAGTGTACAATAAATAAAAGTCCCATTTGGATTTGAACGGAGGGAGTATTAGGTAATCTAAATGTATGGACTATGGAGGTACTAAGGTACTGTCTCTTTTGGTGTGATCCAGAACTTCATGTAATGAGCGGGCTTTGTGAGTTAGTATAAATTTTGTTAAGGTATGTAATCTCGAGATGTTTAATATTTTAATAATCTACAACTCTAAAAGAAACGGAGAAGGGAAATGCAACAAACTGAAGAACATGACGGAGTTGGGGTTGAATCACTGATTTGTTGTCATGGCAGAACACTTGTCAAACATCTCTCTATTTTGGTGACACAATTTCAAAGGACTAGACATCACATTTTTAAATTTTGTTTGAGCTCTAGTGGTGGCATTATTATTTCATATGATGTTAGTTCTTATTAACGGCTAAAAGACTGAAGTTAGTTGTGGGTAAGTACTGATCTATAACAGGCTATTGCTTTGGGAGCTTCCCTTCGATTTCATGGAGCTAAGTGTGCAATTACTGGAGTTTATGTTGGGCCTGAAAGGAATGCTCTAGATGCCCTAGAAATTATAGTTTAGCAAAGGAAATACGGAAAAACCCACTAGCAGCTAGTAGCAACAGTTATAATATGATAAGATCCCGTCTTTAATTTTGTACCTTTAAAACTTGAAATTTTATGCTCTATAATTGGAAATTGTATGTTCTGTTTTTTAGATTTGCAGTTGAATTTTGCCCGCTCTCTTGCATTTGTAAAATGATACTCAATAGCAATCTAATGCTGATAAGAACTTAATGCTGATTCCCATTTTAGCTGTCACTGTTTGTGCCATTTATATTTTAGTTTTTGACTCGTGGCAGGATGCAAAGGATGCTTCCAAGGAAACAGCTAATAAAAAACAGAAGGCCAGTGGTAGGAAGAAGAAGTGATTTATTGATCTTGAAGCATAATGCTTGAGACTATTTTAGGTAACTTCAATAATTACTGACTAATCCCTCTGTCCATAATGTTATTCGTGGCCATGAATAAGCTTCCCGTTTAGAATTTTTAGTGTTGTATGTTTTTTTGGCGAGACCACAACTTTCATCAACTTGCATTTACAAATGTTCACATGTATACTATGTTCTCTAAGTCTAAAGTTTATGCCAAGCAGACTAGGAAGTTTAACAGTGGACAGCGCGAGTATAATGTCAGATCTTACTTCCTTTCCTATGATCAAGTTTTTGCTTCATTTCAGAAAAAAACGTATTTCAGTATCTTAAGTTGCAGGCAAGTTTTCCTGATTGAGTTCGTATCTTAAGCTTTCAAAATCAACATTTTCTGAAAAATTTTGGTTTTGAGTTTTAGTTCTATTTTTTATTGCAACTAATTTTGAGTAAAGAATGATCATCTTTTGATAAATTTGTACGATAACCTTTAGCTATTACCACACGTATCTTCACCATACTTCCAGCCCTTCCCCTATTTTAAAGTTACAAGAGCTCCTTGACAATAATTATGTTACCTTGTTCGACATTCTTAGTGTACGTTTAATAGGGAATGTTCTGGGGGATTTAGAGACGTGTCAGATAATTATGTTAATAGGGCTACATTATAGCCAACCTTGTAATCTGTAGCCATAAATTCATTAACATCAATCATTGTTTTTAATGAACATACCATACAATGCAGTATTTTCATGGTTAACCTTCTCAAGGAAAAACTGTTATTTGTCTTCAATCCTAGTGAATATACCGAATCCATGCAGATTTGTATTCATTTCTCCGTAATTCTAATACAAACCACAGCATGTCAAGAACTAGCTTTTGATATGATTCCCTTAGTTCAATCTTTCAGATTGAGGTTATTGTTTGTTGCTTTATTAGTAATTGTGTTTCCCCATTATTTACAGTTTAATGGATGAGAAGCAGCTGAAGCACACAAGGTAGAGTGGGTCCACATGCTCGTTTTGTGGCCTTCTTCTGCAGGCGACCAGTACTTCTCTGCATGTTTCTACCCCTGCTATTGTACGAGCAATGTAAATTAGCGGGCTAAGTCGAATGGTTTAAGTTAACGATGATGTAATCTCCCCCCTTCTGAAGTCTTCTTAGCACGTGTAAGCTAGTTAGCAAACTAATATTAACAATTCCTGGGATTTCTGTTAATGCTTCTGCATTAATCCAAATCTCAACGTCAATTTTCCACGAGTCATCCAGATACTTTCTAAGTTTTCGGTGTAGGGTTGAGCATACGTATGTTCAACTGTACCTTACCCTATTATTGGTTACCATTTCTGTTTTCACCAAGTTGTGTTCCCTTCCGTAGTTGCTTATACAAGCCGTAAGTCCTGGAATGTGACGCAATCTGCTTTTGTGAGACGAAATGTGATTCTCATCGGTCTATTCTTGCATTGAAAATGCAGTTCATGAACTATGTTGGATTGCCTTTTAGACTGATGTGGAGGTACTACTGGTTAGGGACTCTAGACGGAGTGTTGATTTTTTTCTAAGAAAATGGAAGATAGGAATACCAAAAGCGCTGATTTTTTTTTGCAGGAAAACTCGACTAATAGAATTGATTTATGACATTCTTGTTAAGCTTCGTGTTCGGTTTTCTATGAGTCATTCCAATTTCCAAGGTTAGGTGTTCGATTTGGCTTCATATTGGTTATTCAGGTCGTTTATAGTTCATAATTCTTAAGTTTTTGGCTTCAAATTTACCATATTGAACCAAATCATTTTCAAGTTGAGTTATTTTCCGTCGTCTACTTTTCCGATTTGAGTCGAATCATTCGGATCAGATCAGTTTTAGAAAGATCCATTTTGAAGAATGTACCTTTCTTTCAGTATAGCATAAGAGATCTTGCATTTTTGCACTCTGTAAGACCAAGGGTTAGTGCTGGAAACTTCAAAAGGTTGATACAACTGATTCGTTCCACAAGGTACTAAGTCCTCACTTCCAAAAAAGAAAAAGAAAAATGGTACCTAGACTCAGCGCTCAGTGCCATCGGCCAGCTTTGTCATCGCGCGAGTCCCATTTTTGAGCTCAAGTTGTCTCCACACTTAGCTTTGATCGTATATCCGGGTGACGTAAATGCTAAGGTAAATGTGGCCTATTGAACTCTTCAAAATTTGGCCAACTTACAAGATTATCATACAATATTTACATGTTACAACTAACTGAAACCCGAAAAGAACTTATTGTTTCGGTAGAGAAACCAAGCTTCAAACTAATCAAACCATAAAATTCCTTTTATTTTGCTCATTGCTAAAAAACCTGTCACATAGACTTGTCAGCTATGGGAAGTTCAACGGAAATGATGAACGTAGAGCTGCCAGCTGATCTCAGATACTGTATATCACCATTCATTAGCTTCACTAGTTTCCTGCTCACTACCAGGCTTATGCCCTCTTCCGATGCATCTCCCTGGCCCTCGAACATTTGTTTAAGCAATTCTTCTGATATCCCTCCACCAGTGTGCATTATCCTGATACAATGACAAACACGAGCGCAAGGACTCATTAGATATACTTCTCCCAAACGTCAATCGTCAAACATGGCAACTTGGTCATCCCGGAATTAGGACCCGAGAAGCAGTAGAGGACCGGGCATGGGGCCGACCCCTTGAATATTATGTTTTTTTAGTAATCGTATTAATTATTGCTCAAATCGACCCCGAGTGTTTTGTAAGTATTCATCTCAGCATCCTTGTTCTTTTGTCAAAGATCCTCCTTGAAGTGTCGGATGTGTGGTACACTGCCATTTTTTGGAAAAAAAATAGCAGGATCTTAAATGAAGTGTCGAGATGTTGTGTCCCGTCACGAGTATCATATAGGACATATGTTGCAACTCTTGCAAGCCGTTATTGCGATTGATGATCCTGGTTCACTATAGCTACTAGGTACAGGAGAGGTCTTTAGCTCATGCAATACTTGCAAAAAACTTGATATTAACTGTTGATTTATAAGAAAACTAATTTTCCTTGTAGAAGATTGAAAATATCAGTAGTCAATTTTTCATACTGTGTGTGATGCATTACCTGAACTCGAGATTTGCAAGCTGAATAGATTCTCCTATCTTATCCTTTGCTAGTTTAACTATGATTCTGACTTGACCTCCAGCAGGTGTAAAATTCACCGAAATCCAGAGGAAATCGGCTAGGATTTGCTGAAGCCTAAGGCTATCTCCGTATAGGGTTTCCTTCAGACTATGCTCTGAAGAATCGTTAGCTACTTGAATGCCCTTTTCATTGCTCTTAACCATGACCTGACTTATGGACGCGACTAGTATGTCTTGCACCATAAACTCGACCATTTCCAGCTCACAGTACCTGCAACAACACAGCGATCCAACAGACAAAAAACGAGAAATTAAGCACTGTTAATTAGTCTACAACGATTATCATTAACTTCATGCTTATAAAGATACTCCCAGGTCAGGGAACGCAATTGACGAATCTGTATCCTGGGTCTAGATACCTCGCAAGCTTAATCTGATTTATATCCTAAGTTCCCAAAATAGAAGGGAATAAATGGCAGCAAGCTATGAAATAGAGCCATGCTCTCATGTCTTAACATATTAGGAGTCGTTTTGTTATTAGTCCGTTATCAGTTAACAAAAGATTAGTATTAGGCTACAGTGTTTCTCTGACTTCTTACTCCTACGCTAGTAATTTTCTCACTTACAAACAGATTCAAAAGACTAGGTTCTAGTGATGTTTTCTAGTGTCTTACCCTTAACATATATAGACATGACAGGCGGTAAAAAAAGTCGACATACCCGTCAATGATACTATCCAAATCGGAATCATCAAGGATCTTGTTAAGCTGGCCTTGACATCGTGCACTTGTTTGCAAAACCTGTCTCTGGTCTTCGTTCATCTCAGTACCATCAAGTATCTTGCCAGAGAACATTATCCCAGACAAAGGATTTTTAACCTGTCTTTTCATATAAGCTAAAACTCTTGCTCTCTTCATTGCAGCTTGTTCTGCTAATCTTTGTATGTGGAGTGCATGCTGCAAGTCATGACTAGCAAGCTGCAAGAAACAAAAGATGCCACTGACCGAACCTTCTCCATCCAATTTCGCGTTCACACAAAGAAGACATTCTATATACTTTCCAGAACGTGTAAAAAACCCAATGGAAAGTTTCTCGGGATTCTGGCCACTCATAGCGCTGTTTAGTAGAACCCCGAGATGTACAAATGCCTCTTGGTTTTTAAGGCGGCAGCAAGATTTCTGCGTCCCGAATACCTCCCCAAGTAACATCTTGTCCATCACCTCCTCCCGGCTCCATCCTGTAAGTTTAGCCATTGCAGGGTTCCATTCTGAACACCACCCAAACTCATCCGTTCCAAATATTGGGGGGATCAAAGGGTTTGGACTCTGAATGATTGCTTTGTAATCACCTTCAATTTTAGTGAACTTGTCCATGACTGTTTTTTGACCTGTTATATCTTGAGCAATCAAACAAACACCGACCACATTTCCATTTACATCTTTACTTGCACAAGCATTCACTATTAAGCTTATGGGACCGGAGTCCGGCATTGATTGATGCCTCTTGATCTCAAATTGAACATTTTTCTCCTCATCACCTGATAAAGTTACAGAACAAAATTTGAACTATTACACGTAAAAAGACAATAATAAGATTATACTAGCAGTTCTAGGTCTTGGAAAAACATGTGATTAAGCTTTATATATAATTTGTTGAGCAGCTAGTTTTGTACGAGTCCGTCTCACAAAGACACAAGAGTATTTGACATTCTTCATTTAATTACATGAGTGATCAATGTTATACGGTCTAGTTATACGAGAAAGTTGTTGATGCATCAATTGTAACTTGTAAAACAACTCTGTAATGGAGTATAAATGTGCAAATAAGTAGAATGAGGCGTACCTTGGAGTGCCAATTGCAACATATGTTTGACACTATCAATGGAAGAGTCTTCAACAAGAGATGCAATATGTTTTCCGACAGCTTCTTCAACTGGAATGCCAGTCAGTTGAGATATTTTGGTATTCCAACCATTCACAAGTCCATCAGAATCAACTGCTAAAATGGGGACGGTGGCGGTTTCAATCAATCGCACCATCTCACTAGTCACGGCTTCAATTTCCCGTAAACCATGAATTTGGATGTCGGAAATCTTCGATTGAATGACAGATGTATTCAAGTCAGCCGCTTCCACATCTTTGAAAGCATTCCTTAGAATAAGCTGCAGGGAGTGAATAGCATCCATCTCATAGTCCTTCCAAGGCACACTCCTCTTCTTAACAACCTCGAGAAACGCCTTGAATGACAATCTAGGGTGCATTTTTGATCCATCATCATTTTCACCCGGTTCATGCTTAGCCCCACCCCATTTAATCTCAGAAGCAGTGTGGGAGCGAAACCAAAAGAGCATGTCATTCAAGGTTATCCTGACAGCTGCCATTCCACAAACATCATCACCAAGCCCCAGTGCACCCGGGTACCCGGCATCATACAAACTATCCGTGCTCAACCCTGTTGAATCCACATGGTCTCGGGAAAGCCAAATGGATATATCTCGTAGCTGGTAATCGGTGGGAGTGATGCCGAGTTTCCATATTTGATTTTTGTACAAAAGAGCAGCACCATCACACTTAACAAGGTCCATTATGTTCGGATGTTGTGTAATTATCCCCAGAGGGGCATCACGCATCAGCATATCACATAAGAGAGTCTGAGTTCGGAGGATCTTTTTCTCGAGAAATTGGTTTTCCAACTCTAGTTCTTTATTTACATGGATAGCAAATACTTGAGCAAGAAACTCACAAGCATAGCGCAAAGGAAAAGGGACAAACCGAGGTGAAGTATGATGACATACAACTAAACCCCAAAGCTTTTTCCTCTTATGGGGCTGTGGAGGAGAAGACCCGCCATCAGCTTCATCCTCGTCATTAACCACGACAGCCATAACCAAAGACCCGATGGAGTTCATATTCTCCATGTACTGAGCATGACAACCATGAGGTGCTCTAAGAGTTGACCCACATAAATTCAATTCAAAAGAAAGCTTCTCATCTTGGATCACTCTCACAAATTTTGCCCGACAATCACATATCATGCGGACTTTATTTTTCATAAAGAGGAAGCGAGCTGCCTGAGGGATATCAGTTGCAGGATAATGCAAACCCAGATAGGGGTCAAGACCCGGCTTTGTTACCTCAGAGACGACCTCCCCATGGTCATCGTCATGAAACTTATAAGCCATAACCCGGTCGTATCCTGTCAACTCAAACACCTCTTGAACCATGGTATCAACTAATCTATCCATGTTTCCACTAGCCAAACCCTGCAACCGGGTGATTGCTTTAGCTGCAAGCTTGTACGATTGCAGGGCTCCGGCTGCAGTCATTGGAACTTCATATGGCTTCACGGGTTCAAAGTCAATGACTAAGCTACCAGTTATCCTATGGACAATTGCATAAAAGGGTTTTCCAGATGTTTTGCAATGGACTAAAATTGGGTTCAAAAGAGAAACATCGGTAAACCCAAGTGCTTTCTGAAGTGCTGAAGCACTTGGGGCAGTGAATATAGTCCTTATATCGGTTCCAATCCCGATAACCGGGAGATCCCCAACACTTGGGACAGCATGACTAACCATTGTGAGCATTTCGGGGGCATTCTCACTAAACCCGATCACCCTAAAAGTCTTATCATCAAGGGCTAGCAAGCATCCAAAGGGCTGAATGAGTTTTCCTTTTTGTATTTGGAGGAGATAAGATGACGTAACCTTATCGGACTTTAAGGTTTGATTTTTACCACTGGTGCTACCTCTAACCGAACTCGAGTAATCGAATCCAGTACTGGAAACATCGAAATCTGCGTGAATCTTTGCGTCTTGAATCGTCTGAGCGATGATCCTTGACCTGTGTGTAGAACGCCCTGTATTGCTGGAATTTTGACTTTGTGTTGGCGAAGCCATATAGTTGACAATCTAATAAGCTGCACCAGGTGAGACAATATAGACAGATTACGGATAATTATAGTTTAAATAAGCAGATAAGAAAGAAAAAACAAAAGAGAGCAATAGAAAGCATTTTACGGAAAAATCATTGAAACCTGCAGGGTCTTTTATAGCAAAATCAGTATAAACTTTAGTCACACATAGCAACTTAGCAAGCATATATATATAAGAAAGCGATAGCAAATCATTTATACGGCACAACATCGAACCTGTTAGGACTTAACACCTCACACTTATGTTCCTCCCTTGGCCGAATTTAGTGGCTATAATGAATTAGACACAAGTTTTCACTTGATAATCCCACCCACCTTTTACCACACATTAACTTACTAAGTAACAAAATGGAAAGATATGAACCCTAGATAGTATAGCTATGTCATGATTCATGATCCCCACTTTCCGGAACGGAATCGCATAAACAGTTATTGTTACTTCAGTGAAAAGGTACAAGTCATTGCAACCTCTTCAATCCTTCAAGTGATCACATGGAGGATATATGGTCCAATAACATTTCAACATCAAATTAACAATTTTCATGTCATAAAGATTGAAAGTACAAAGTGCAACTGCATTACTGTCAACAGTTTTCCTGAACCAAAAACCAAAAACCAAAAACCAAAAACCAAATAAACTACTCCCTCCGTCTTTCGATCATTTCTTTACCTTTCCTCTGAAGGGTATTTTAATCGAAGGTAAACAAATTACTGAAACCGAGTGGCAAATTTGACAGCAAGTCATCAAGAAACAAATTGTAGACACTAAAACTACAACAGAATGCTGCATCTGAGCAAAATTCAGCAAAATGAGTAAACTTTCAGTATATTAAGCATTAAATTTAACTTAATTACTCACATAATTGCATAAATACTAACAGCAAATGCTAATAAAAAAAAAGGAAAGATCATAGTCAAACCTTTAAGCTTTGTACTTGAGCTGCAAAATTTCCAACAAAAAACAACCTATACATACAGTAATAAAAATGCAAACTTTCAGAATAAATACTCTTGTCTGTCTGTCCCAACACCTAGTTATCTATAGTCGTTTTTGCAAGACGATTTCAAACAAAGATAACTATTGACTGGGACGGAGAAAGTACGGAATTATATGCAAAACCCAATTCAACCCACTTGCTAAAAAATCAGAATAACAAGCTACAAACAAATAAAACAAGCACCCATACCTTTGTCAGCTGTATGATCTCTCTAAAATTAGCACAAAAAAAGGGGGACCACTTAAGAACTTTCCCAATAATTCTTGGAAAAATAAAAAACCCAGAAATTATTTTACTAGTTTAAGTAGCTAAACATGTGAGCAAATCTATGATTAAAGGTTAGTTTTGAAGGTTTTCTAAAGAGGGAAAGATAAAGGAGGTTCATTTAATGATGAATACCCCCCAAAATAGGGTATGTTTTATAGTTATCAACTTATAATTCGTCAATGCTTTCCTCAATTATATGATGATTGTGTTTTTGTCCATTTTTTCACATCAATTTGCTCAAATTTTGATAACTATTACTCTTAAATCCGTGCAAATTTGCTCATATATTAGGGTCGATTTATCGAGTAATGTTTATAATACGATTAAGTTTTGAATATTTTTACTTAATTTCCTATTTTTGTCTGTAGTCTTCAGAAATTTTTTTATTATTCTTTGAGGCATGGTTAAGTTTTACTTTTATATATATATTTTTGTGACATTATTGTTTAACTTTGAGTTACATCAATAACATTATGAATTTTATATAACTGAAATAATTAGATCACAAGTAGTAAAAGAGATTGATTAATGTAAGCTTTAAGTTATGCTTATAGTTTTAGTGGAAATAAAATGACATGAAATAAAGAAGTTTTTTTGTTTGGTACGTGAAAATCGGAGAAACTTTGAATGGTAGGGTAGAGGGTAAGAAAGGCTTTTTCATTTCTTTAAATTAGGGGACCAATCGAAATGCTCTAAAAGACTTCTCTTTTATATAAAGAGGATGTTTATAGATATATTTATTTTTATCTTTGGGAAAATGCGGCAGCGTTACTCGGTAATACATTTTCGACATATTAAAGGGCTCAAGTTTGAAAATACTTTTTTTTATTGTTTCATTAATTATATACGGGGATATAGTTAAGGTTCTGTGTCACTCACTTTGGTAAGGAAGTGAATAAAATACTCTGGTATAGTATTTTTATCCCCTTTTACACTTAAAATGGGCAGTGCGATTGAGAGACATTACGACTATCTGACACCGTAAATAAGCTAGCTTATTCGATCAAATTAGTTTATTTGACCAAAATTTCAGCTAACTTATTTTCTCGCTAAGTGTTTAAGAAGTATTTTATTACGCAAATTAGCTAGCTGAAATAAAAAACTACCCAGGGTAACATTCGAGAATTTAGCGTATTGGTTGACTTTATTTTACCTTTTTTGCCCTTCATTTTATAATATAAAATATTTATTATATCCATTTAACCCATTTACAAAAAATTAGTTGCATTTTTAGCTAGTTTGCTAAGTATTTTTTTTTACATAATAAGTTCCAATTTTCAGCTATCTTATTAGCTATTTTTTCAAATTTCAGCTAATTTTTTAGTTTTTAAGTACTATTTTCAGGTGTAGAGCTCCATTTAATTTTGCATTTTCTTCTTCTTAGTATTTTCTTTTAGCAAAATACCTCGTAAAATGATACTTTGTAGTACAGTTTACTTGTATTCATTCATGAGAATATTATTTATGGGATGTCTTTTGTTTGTTTAATTTGAAGGGATTTAAGGCGGAGTTTTACTTAAATTATTAATAAGTAGTCTACAAATAATTATGCATGAGAATATAATTGTACTGTTGTACCGAAGAATATTGGGTTTATTAATAAGAAAAAGGAAAAAGAAAATATGAAGGATAAAAAAAGAAAAAAAATAAAAAAGAAAAGGATAAGTTAAGAGGGGGCATGGGAATCACGTGCAATTGGTCGGATGAACATTATTAATATGTCTCTTCCATACTCCATTGCTCCCCCTCCACATTATTTTTTGCGTCTTGTCGATCTATTAATAATATTAAATACTCCCTCCGTCCCGGTCATTTGTTTACCATTTCCATTTTAGGGTGTCTCATTCATTTGTTTACCTTTCTATATTGAGAATGTTTTCTATGAGTAATTTGATGTGCCAATGGGACTATTGTCCACTTGTCATCCACCAAGGACCACCACAAATGGTCCCCTACCATTTTCTTAATAATTGTGCCAAAAGCAAAGGTAAACAAATGACCGGGACGGAGGGAGTAATATTTATATGACACAAATTCTCATTGAAGACAGATTTATCCGTTTAAAGCTGAAAACGTATAGTGTTACTCTCACAATATGCAAGTGGAGAGAGCAAGTTGTGGGTAAATAGATCCCTAATTACCCGTACTATCCGTTTTCAGCTTGTGATGGATAGTATCCGTCTTCAATGAGACGAGCTTTTATTATGATGAGTGTATGTGATGCCATAAACTGCCGCTGTTTATTGTCTTCCCTTGTGCCCTTAAATACACATTTTGTTTCGATACTGAAATAAAATAATTTGTCTCTAATTTTTATCGTTACAAGACTATCGAAATCATCACAAGTTTTAGGATACATACAATGTGTCTTTCAAAGACATTTTAGGCTTGAAGAGTAGAGGCTTCAAGATATAAGCTTGGGACATTAGTGGTGATCCGAGTATAAGTCGATAGCTGAGGCCGAATTTTTTGGTTTTAGTCTGTAAGATCAATTCCAATGGTATAATATAGAGACTTAGATAGACTATGTTCTTTCTGACTTTTTAGAGCTGAACTGAATTGAACTGATACATGCTTAACAGTGGAGCAACTGGGTGTAATCTAAAAAAAGATTCATAAGAGCGGTCATGAGCGCACCACAGCTAGATAATATAGAGGGTGTCGAACAAATTTAAGGAGATGTCGAACAAATGAAAGAATTATTAGAACAAATAAAAAATAAACCAATGCTCGATTGATTGGTCCAAGGTTATCGACAAAAAAGATTTGTCTAAGTCACTTCGTTTATTTTTGTCCAAGTCACTTCTTTTTTTGTCCAAGTTGCTTCTCTTTGTGTCTAACTCAAAGCTCCGAGGGTCCCAACCTACTGGATCCTTTACATAAAAATAAGGGTAAAAAGAAATTTTATCCATCTCTGAATGTACACCTAATGGATTATTTGATCCAAGAATATAAGAGATCCGCTTCCTTGGACAATCAATTACGAAGCAACCGGCAAGCTACCGATATCGAGAATCTTCGTAAGCCCGATTCCCACTTCCTTTGGTTGGGGGGTTGGTTACCCACCCCAGTTAGAAGAAGGCCAAGCCTTTCGAGTATGACTTGATTGAAACATTTGTGAGCACATTCATGCACGCCAGGCAACCATATATTTCGACCTGCATTGATGACGGACCGCTTGTTGAGGATAAAAGTACGTACCCAATCGAATGATTTTTAGTGCTCTCGCCTTACTCAGTAGGCTTTACAAAATTCGTAAGCAAAATGAAGATTTTGAAAGCTCGTTTCACTAGTGAAATCGTTGTTGCAACCAAAAACGCGGCTTTTTGCAAGATTTTCTTTGTCTTTTGAGTAACACCCGCTGCAAGAAGCTATTAGCTTGAAATTGAATAACTAACTAGCTTATTTTCTATTGGATAATTGAATTAATGTGAGACCATTTAAGCCGCAAGATGGTTGTAGCTTACCATATTGAAAGAATATGTAGTTATAATAGGGATACTTAGCTTGACATTATATATAGTCCTCCATATCACAATTGTAATCAAGTTTGATTAATATACAATAATACAAATTCATACATTCAATACTATACAATCTATAATATCAAGATTCAATAGTTTTACAAACTGTTAGTGATTTTGATCACAAGTCATTTAAGTGCATTCGGGTTTTCAAGTTAAAGTTGGTTCTTAAGCTCGTAAAGGATATAATGTGAGTCGGGAATACAGAGTGTATGCTCATATAATCGTATATCGAGTTCATGATTATAATGGATAAGGAAATGACGAGTTTATTGTATATTTATATCGACTCGTTATTTGTGTTGAGTTTTATACTCGGTTTTACTAAGTGTTATACCTACTGTTTTCGCGTATATAAAACAAGAGAGCCATAACCCCGATCGGGGTGGCCTAACCCCGATCGGGGTGGCCTAACCCCGATCGGGGTGGCCTAGCCCCGACCGGGGTTGAGTGTCTGGAAGTCTCTGATTGTTTAAATATGCCCAGGTAACCCAAACCCGATCGGGGTTATAGTGTTCTGTTTTCCGCGCGTATTTCACTTGTGTTGTTTGGGTTTCATATGAAATCCAACGACGGTAGTTTTGGGTGATATCCCATGCATTTATCCATTAAATAATTTATATTTATATTATGTATCTTATCACATGAATCTATATATATATATATGTGAGAGGATTGAATAAAAATATAACTTTTCACTTCACTTTCATTTTCAGATTTTGACAAAACAAAAGCAAAAGAAAACTCTATTGTTATCTGATCTTTGTTCTTGCCTTAAGACAAAGTTGTAATCGTCTTATCCTTAAGAGATTTCGTGATACCCAAAGATATGTAGGGTCGAAATACTCTAAAGAAAGCGCACTCTAGCCTGATTCGATTGGGTTATAAACACCGTTTATAGTTTCGTTTTCATTTCAATTTTAGTGCCTTTGTAATTACTAGTTTGTAATTGTATTTTGGTTTTTATTTTACTACAAAAACTACAACACAAAGTGTACTTTTAAATTAGTTATTTTAAGACTTTTTTTATTCAATTAGAATTATATTTTGTCAGGTCATCATTTTTGGGTCGGGTCATTTCGGGTTGTCGGGTCAATTTCAATTCAACAAAGTTCTGGTCATGTTACGGTCATTTCGGGTTTCGAATTACATTGGAGAATTATAGTTTAAGGCAATTATGGGCCTTGAACCAGCTTTTTCGGGTCAACTTGGTTTAGCCAGGTCTACTCATTACTCTTCGTGTAATGCAATTTTTGATGATGCTTGGTGCAATGCATCATTTACATCCGGGGTATATATCATATAGCTGAGGTCGTTAGGCCATGCTAAATCCTTGGCTCCGTCAATACAATTACCTTGTTCGTTCACATCTTGTATGGAACTAACACGATGGAACCGTGAAAATATTGGTAAAAGGACGTCACACGTTCTTCTTTACCGAGACTCTTTCCGATACATTGCCTAATTTATTGAGATTACATACTGTTGAGACCATTTCTAAATTAGATTGGTTGATGATGCCTTAAGACAAATTAATCTTATTGTTAATATAATGTGTGTCTCTTAAGTTTTAATCTTATAGCTATGGAAGCTCAACTAATCGTTCAAGGTTGCACAAGAAGATCAAGAGATGAAGATCGCCATTGTTATAGTCATAGTGTTGTATAAGAGATCATTAAACTCGATTCATGCTAAGTACTTCAAAACTGACAGTGACATGTCACTGTGGTTTCTGGCTCTTAAATATTTCGAAAATATTTAACTATTGAAAATAGTTTTCCAAACTTTTGATCAACATTTTACATTGCTAAATATTCTGGTTTGATCTTTATAAATGAAAGAAAGCTTTGGTTGTCTTGGAGAAGGGGTAGCTTGCACAAAAAGACACTTGCAAAAAATGGGTTGTTTACTTTATCTATATTTGGTCACTACCATTTATGCTCTTTCTTGTTGAAAAAACTACCCTTATTTTGTCTAAGTGTGGCTGCCAAATTAAGGTGACTAGTAAGCTTGATTACTTGTGCAAGTAATTCATTTGGCTTGCATAAGGGGTCATGGTTTATTGTGCCTTAATTGACCTTCTTGTTGTTCAAGCTTCAATTGTTTAATATTTTCTAACACTTGTGCTTCATTGTAGTGTGTTATTTTTAGTGTGTAGTATACTCTACTTTACACTATAAATACCACACTTATTTCATTTGAACAAGTGTGGAACAACAAAATATTTTCAAGCTTAAAAGACTTTGAGTTTTATTGAGTAATTATCTTTGCAAAAATCATTTAACATTTCATACTTAATTGTTTTGCAAAATATTTTTCTTAAGTCTTTTACAAAGAGCTAGTTCGTTGCAACAAAGCATGTATTGTGTTCGATGATCTCGTGTTAGTACTTAATCGTTTTCTCCACCGTTCATTTTGTGAACAGTTTGAGAAACACAAGTCTTGTAACAAACGAGTAGAACAAGTCTTAAGATAGAGTTATCTTGAGCAACTAGCAACTCGAAAGAGTTGGGGAAGTCTCTTGGCGAAGTAGCCTTGAGCAATAGCAACTCGAAAGAGTTGGGGAAGTCTCTTAGCGGAGTAGCTTTGAGCATAAGTCTTGGTGCGGAGTAGCATTAAGCAAATAGCAACCGGAGTAGGTTGGGGAGTTGTTTTATTATTCGGGGTCTTTGTTTGTATGAGTTTACGTCAAAGATGTTTAATAAGATAACGTTGGATGTAGGTCGCGGAGTAGTGACCGAACCAATTTAAAAAACATCCTTGAGTTTTGTCTATTTCGTTTTTAATATTTCCGCTGCACTCAGATTTCACTGTTGATTCCACTGTGACATTTACTGGCTGAATCGTTGTTGAATACTTCTAACTTTCTAGTTCGAAGTTGTCAACTTCTCCTTTCTTCTAAGTAGTGTCTTAGTGATCATAGAGTTTTTAAAGAAGCTTTAATTAAGCTTAAAATTTTAAATAGACACCTAATTCACCCCCTCCCCCTCTTAGGTGATCTCGCCTTGACTCTTCAATTGGTATCAGAGCCTTGTGCTCTTGATATTGGTTAATTACCAAAGAGTTGATCCTATAGTCATGGACGGGAGACATACTAAGTATCCCATATTCGAAGGGGATAACTACTCATGGTGGAAACATCGTATGGAGCACTATGTCAAAAGCACAGATTATGAATGTTGGATCATAATTCAAAAAGGTCCCCTCGCTATAACGGTCACTAATGCTGATGGCACTAGTTCCGTAAAAAGTGAGGATAAGTATGTCGAGGCTGATTATCGTAAAGTCGAGAAAAATTCTAAAGCCATGTCCATTCTTCAATATGGCATCGGTGAACAAGAGATTAACCGGATTTCCGGATGTACCTCGGCAAAAGAAATTTGGGACACCTTAAGCCTTGCTTATGAGGGAACGTCTCAAGTTAAGAAGCATCGTATTGACCTTCTCATGCAACAATATGAGATGTTCAATATGGAGCGTGACGAGTCAATTAATAGTCTTTCTTCACGTTTTTCTAGTATTGTTAATGAACTTAAGAGTCTTGGACGTAATTTCGAATCCGAGGACATAGTCCGAAAGATCCTTCGTAGCCTAAGTGATAAATGGCAACCAAAGGTGACGGCTATAGAGGAGGCTAAAGATCTATCCAAATTGACCCTCAATGAACTAATGGGCTCACTCATGGCTCATGAATTAACTCTCATGAAGCGTTCGGGTGAATGCTCTAAAGCTAGAGGTCTCGCACTCAAATCAACCTCAAGTGATGAGGAAAATGATGGAGACGATGAGCAAGCCATGTACTCTCGTAATATGGCGGATATGATCAATAGTCATGTTCCTAAGAAGTTCAACAATTTTAGAAAGAAAGCTTTTCAAAAGAAGAGATCATTTTCATCCGTTGTTTGTTTCAAATGTGGTGAGAAAGGTCATCTTATCAAAGATTGTCCTAAATGGAATGAATTCAAATCCAAGGATAAACGTGATTTTGCAAAGAAAGAATACAAACACAAAGTCATGTCTGCAATCTGGGGTATGTCTGATTCCGAGGAAGAAGAGTCTTCCGAGGAAGAATTGGATGCCAAAGTTTGCATGACAACTCGTCTAAAACTTGATGCTCCCGAGTCTTCAAAGAGAGTGTCCGCAAAATGTCTCATGGCACATTCCGATGATTCTGATCATGATTCCGATGATGAGGTAAATAATCTCAAGACAAAGGTTAGATCTTTCTCCAAAGAAAAGGTATGTTTGATGCTCGATGATCTACTTGACAAATGTCTTGAAAAGAATGAAAAACTTGAAACTATGCAAACTCAAATTGAAGACATAGCCGAAGAAAATGTTTGTCTAAAAGAGTGTCTAGATGAGATAGAGCAGAGTAACATCATACCTTTTCTTAAAAAGGAAGTCAAGAGATTAAAGAAAGAAAATGCGAATCTTGTTAAAGAGGTTAGTCTGTCTAATGTCACAGGGAATTCCACTGTGACATCTGCTGTTAAAACTGAAAATGAGTCATTAATCCGACAAGTTGATAACTTAATCAATGAACGTGACTCACTCTTAAAGAACCTCACCTCATGTCAGAATCATGTTAAGAGTCTTGAAGAAGTCTATGAAATATTGGTTGATGAGAATAATCATGCTAAAGCTGCTTTTGACAAAGTAGGACATCTAAATCTTGACCTTCTTGCTAAAGTTGAAAACTTGAATAAAGAGTTAGTGGTTGCAAAAGAGTTTTACAAGAAATGGGAAGGAAGCCAAACTGTTTTAGACTTTCTTACAAGTCAATCTAAAAATGCTAAAAAGAAAGTTGGACTCGGTTTCAAGCACAACAACGTTCATTGTTGTGTTCGAAACCAAGACCCAAGCAAAACCGATTTTAGAAGAAGAAAGTACGCTAGCCTTCCCGAGTATATAATTTTCAATTATTGTGGCAAGACCGGTCATGTGTTTAATGGTTGTGCTAAGAGATGGAATGACATTAATAAGAACATCAAAGTGGTTAAAAAGATGTGGATCCGAAAAGACTTGATTAATGATGTGATTCACAAAAAGGGGCCCAAATTCATTTGGGTTCCTAAACTAAAAGTTTGATTTCTTATAAGCATTAGCGAGAGACCGCAACAATTGGTACTTGGATAGTGGATGTTCTCGTCATATGACAGGAAGTGAAAGCCAATTTCTCTCGCTACAAGCCTACAAAGGTGGCACCGTGACGTTTGGCGATAATATGAAAGGTGAAATTGTTGCAATCGGGAAGGTTGGTAAGTCATCGTCACATTGTGTCCACAAAGTGTTGTTTGTCAAAGGTTTGAAGCATAATCTTCTTAGCATATTTCAATTGTGCGATAATGGTAATATTGTTGAGTTTTGTGCTAGTGAATGTCGTGTACTAGATGGAAATACAAGGGAAGTTATTTTGGAAGGAAAACGTGTTAGAGACGTTTACTTGACTAATCTTTATGCCTTGCCAAGTCAAACATTATCTTGTATGAGCGCTTTAAAGAACGAATCATGGTTTTGGCATAAAAGATTAGGACATGTAAACGCTAGAACATTGAACACCCTTAGAAAACTCGATCTAGTAAATGGCATTTCTAACATGAAATTCGACCTTAATAAATTGTGTGAAGATTGTGTTAAAGGAAAACAAGTTCGATCCTCCTTTAAATCCAAAAAGTTTGTTAGTACTTCAAAACCTCTTGAACTTCTTCATATTGATTTGTGTGGTCCTATGCGAATAATAAGTAGAGGTGGTAGTCGTTTCTTGTGTGTGATTGTTGATGATTTTTCACGTTATGTTTAGCTACTTTTCTTGAGTAGTAAAGTGCCAAAGAATTTTTGGGCCGAAGCCTTCAACACATCATGCCATATTTATAACCATGTTATGATCCGAAAAATGCTTAATAAAACTCCCTACGAATTGCTTAAAGGAAGAAAGCCTAATTTATCCTATTTGAAATGCTTTGGAAGCAAATGCTTTGTTCACAACAATGGAAAGGATAATTTGGGTAAATTGGATGCTCGTAGTGATGAGGCCATTTTTGTTGGATATTCGGATCGTAGCAAGGCTTATAAAGTGTACAATAAACGAACTATGAAAATGGAAGAAAGTGTACATGTCATTTTTGATGAGTCCAATCTTTTTCATTCTAATTAACAGGAAGATGATGATGAAGATGAGGACTTTGAGCTTGGAATGATTCAACATGACATGGATGGAGTACATAACGAGGAAGAGACCATTTCACAGTTGAATCCACTGTTGAATGGTGAGGCAGGTCAAAATTCAGGGGGAATGAATCCACTTTCTGACCAAAATGAGGCTAGTACATCCAGGGGAAATGGGGAACCACATAAAATGAATGAACAACAAGAAACGAACCCCCATTCAAACTCACCAAATGAACCAGATGTCACTGTGAAACCCACTGTGACATCAGAACCCGAAAATGCCTCAAGCTCACAAATCGTACCTAGAAAGTGGAAGCACCAACCATCTCACCCCCTCTCAAACTTAACCAGTGACCTGAACTTGGGAAGAAAGACAAGAGCATCC